>JAJJMC010031110.1:2837249-2901959 GCA_023531435.1 Papaver californicum | reverse complement strand
TCGATCAAAATTTAGTGTATTCTAGTCTGTTCGATAAAAAATTGAGTTGATTTTAGTGGGATTGATGAAATCATAGTTTGATATCGTTGGATTTGTTAGATCGATAAAAAAAAATGAATAAGTCTGACTGAGATTGAATAAAATTCAATACATCTAAGTGAAATCGAGTGAAATTGATGAAAAATTGATATAATTTGTGTAAGATCGATCAAAATTGAGTGTATTCAAGTCGGTTTGATAAAAAATTAACTGAATTTTAGTTAGATTTATGAAATCATAGTTTGATATTGTTAGATTTGTTAGATTGATAAAAAAGAATGAATAAGTTTGATCGAGATTGGATAAAATTCAATAAATCTAAGTGAAATTGAGTGAAATTGATGAAAAGTGATATAATTTGAGTAAGATCGATCAAAATTGAGTGTATTCAAGTCGTTTCGATAAAAATTGAGTGAATTTTAGTGAGATTGATGAAATCATAGTTTGATATCGTTAGATTTGTTAGATTGATAAAAAAATGAATAAGTTTGATCGAGATTGTATAAAATTCAATAAATCTAAGTAAAATCGAGTGAAATTGATGAAAAATTGATATAATTTGAGTAAGATCGATCAAAATTGAGTGTATTCAAGTCGATTTTATACAAAATTGAGTGAATTTTAGTGAGATTGATGAAATCATAGTTTGATATCGTTAGATTTGTTAGATCGATAAAAAAATGAATAAGTTTGATCGAAATTGGATAAAATTCAATAAATCTAAGTGAAATCGAGTGAAATTGATAAAAAATTGATATAGTTTGAGTAAGATCGATCAAAATTGAGTGTATTCAAGTCGGTTCGATAAAAAATTGAGTGAAATCTAGTGAAATTGATGAAAATTGATATAGTTTAACCCAAACACTTGTCTTAATCCGTATGATAATCCAACATCAAATCTGGACTATCCAAAACCTTCATGATCCGTATGAGGTCGTTTATCCACCGTTCAAATTTTCTTTTTTTAGCACAAAAAGAAGCACACGCGGGGAATACACGAACAACAAATCATGTCCGTCTCTCTTTGATCAGTTACTCGAGGTAAAATTAACTTTTCATATTTAAGCATAGAAGAGAGAGAAAATCACTAAACCTAATCTCTACTTCCTTCTCGTCCGCTTCCCACCTTCTCTATTTTCTCTGTAAACCCTAACTCATGTCATTCTACTACTTCTGCAACAACAAAAAAAGAGGAAATCTGATCGAACTTCCACTAAGTGAATCTATGAACTTAGATTTCATAGTTTTTTTCTATTACATATGAGTTATTTTTGATATCATATAATTCTAACCTTTTTTCTCTGTTTGATTTATTAGGTCTTGAAGGAAAACTTCTTCCATTGTTATAAATGTGGTAAGAAAGTCCATCCCCTCGGAATGATTATGTTCTGGGGAGCATCTTAATTGATTCTTAGTATCTAACTGTGGGGTGTTTACATGTTTGTTAAATCTTACTACAAAATGTTGTTATGCGAAATCGTTGAAGAACTCACACTGTTGTGTTGAAAGAGCAATGTATCATAATTGTCCTATCTGCTTCGAGGTAAAAACTGAAGTTTTCCTTGTTTTCGTCTTTTGTTGTGATTTTCTGAATATGAATTCTGATTTGTTTTCTGAATATTAATTCTGATTTGTTGTATGACTTCTCTTTTCTTGCTTTTTCAGTATGTGTTCGATTCTACCAAAGACATTAGCGTACTACCATGTGGGCATACGCTACACTTGGATTGCTTGAAGGAGATGGAAACACATTTTCAGTAAGTATTCTTGAACTATATAACTTAGAAGTTTGAAGAAGTAGATATGAGGTTTCTAATTATTTCACCTTTGGTACCCAGGCGAGTTGATTCATGATGGATCTTACTATCTTTTGCAGGTTTTCATGCCCTGTTTGTTCAAAATCCGTCTGTGATATGTCTAGTGTGTGGGAACAGCTTGATCAAGAGGTGGCTTCTACGCCGATGCCTGAAATCTACCAGAACAAGATGGTATGCATAGCGTTATATTAAGATGACATGACATGTGCTACTGCCTATCTACAGTATGTGGTAGTTTACTTCACACATCTTTTAGTTTGTAAATTTAATTTGATATTTCTTTTTGTTGCGGGTAGGAACAATAATAAGGTTGCTTAGGAACATCATTCATCAAGGGTTGCGCAAGGGTACAATTCTTTAGTGTCTGCAGTGCATGATAGATTGATCAAAGCTCTAATTCTTTTACTGACCGCAGTGCATGATAGACGGCATTTAGTGGCTGAGACGATTGAGATGAGAATAGTTTAGACAGCATTTATGGTGGAGAAATGTTGAAACAACATTGAATCATCATGGACTCAAGTGTCCCAAACCACAGAGACAAACTATAAGGTCTTTCCGACTATATTAATATTTTATTATTGAATTAGGCCTGCATTAGCTTGAATAAACTTCTATAATTACTAAGTGAAGTGTGCGTTAGCTTAAATATAACTCCACATTGGCTGAATAGTTATACTGCTAAAACAGGGAACGGGGTTTCAAATGTTTATCCTTTTTGCCAAATGGTGTTGGCTACACCTAGATGATGCTTAGGGTGTATTCTAAGAGAAATCGAGCCAATTTATCCACCGGAAAATCAGATTCAGTTTGCTATGCCATATTATGTGATCAACTACTCTAAACTACGCATATGGGATGTAAGTAGTTTCATGCATATATCCATCACTGTATACTAATGCTAGACTTGCTGGTCTAAGGTTTATATCAAACTTAGCACCTAATTTTTATTAACACTCAAACCATTTATACACTTCGCTAACATTCAAACAGTAGTGGTTTTGTTAACTCATTATCAGTGGCTATTTTCTGTGTACAGTTTGAGGAGTACAACAAGATGATGTATTTAGATGCTGATATACAAGTGTTTAAGAATATAGACCATCTTTTCGATACGGCATATGGATATTTTTACACGGTGATGGATTGTTTTTGTGAGAAGCAATGGAGTCATTCGCCACAATATTCAATCGGCTACTGCCAACAGTTCCCTGAGAAAGTTACATGGCCTGCTGAAATGGGTTCACCTCCTTTTTATTTTACTACAGGAATGTTTGTGTTTGAGCCAAGCAGGTTGACTTATGAAAGTCCTATTCAGACTCTCCAAGCCAGTATTCCAACATCCTTTGCTGAGCAAGTGAGTTTTCATAGTATTAAAATAACTCTAGAAAAATGGGTGGTCCAAATTTTGATGGTTTTATCATGCCAAACCTATTGTAAGTGAACCTCTTAATTTTTCTTGTTGTATGATAATCTTGATGGTATAGAATTCCTAGCTTCCAAGTAAAATTTCTATCTGCTCTTACAACAGTCTTTATGTATTGACAATTGCTTATTGTGAATGAGCATATAGAATTTCTATCTGCACCTCCTAATTAGTATGTCATCTTTCATTTGCAGGTCTGGAAGCGATCCATCTCTATTGGGGATTGAGCTTTTGAATGAAGCACATTCTCCTGAAGTTCCTTTGGGTACGTTACTGAAGTACTACAAAGATGGATATGACATTGTGCGTTAATACTGAATCAACTCCGTTGGAGACTAAATGATTGTAATTTTTTTGACTAAATGATTGTAATTTTTTTGACTGAATAATACTTTAAATTAAATTCATTAATAACAAAGTTAATCAATTATGATTTTAATTTGATTCATAATTGTTTTTAGTATTAATTTTAATTTAATTTTGTTATTTATTTTTAATTATATAATCTTAATTATTGATAATGTTTAATATTAATTGTTAATTATAATTATAATTTAGGATTATCTAAATCAAAATTTGTTTTTAATGAGCAAAAAAATCTGCTCGTTTAAAACTTTAAGCAATCAGAATTACAAAATAATTTGAATGCTTAATACTTTAAGCAATTAGAATTACAAAATAATTTGATTGCTTAATACTTTAAGCAATCAACTTTAGGTCAATTTGTTTTTAGCAAGTAAAATTATTTGATCGCTTAAAATCTTAACTAAGTAACTTCAAACTCTATATATCTTCCAACTAGGTAGTTTAATAGCTCTTCCAACTAGGTAGTTTAAAAACTTTGCTACCTCAAAAGCTTGAGCAACTAACTTCAGACCAATCAAAATCAAAAATCGCTTTTAGCGAGCAAAACAATTTGATCGCTTAAAACCTTAACCAAGTAAATTTAGGCCGAGTTGCTCCATGTATCTATCAACTAAGTATTTTACTTGTTTTAGAATGATAGATATATCTGAAGCGATTGGTAGTTTACTTGCTATATTGGTTGGTCTAGATGTTAAGCGATCACAATTTTACTTGCTCCATGTTAGTTGGTCTAAATGTTAAGCAATGAGAAACGTACTCGCTTAAGGTTAGTTGGTTTATCACTAGAGCGATTGCATGGTCGCTCAAGGCTTTGAGATAATGGCTTTGGGCAACCAACGTAGCGAGCGCCACTGTTAGTCGCTATTACTGTTATAGCGACTTAAAAGGGTCTTTAAACGACTTAAAACGACCAGTCGCTTAAACCCGTTTTTTTTGTAGTGTCTCACAGCAAATAGAAACATTTCCGTCTTCTTCGTCTTCGGCTTTAAATTGATGCTAAACTTCTGAACTCTGTAGAACTTCGACAATTTGTACCCATTTTTCTTCGATTCCTTGTTGCTTGAAACTTTCTTATATATTTCTTCTTTCTCATGGCCTTAACTAATGAAATTACATACTAAAATGCATATATTTTTGTATTTTCCTTTTCTTTTTTTCTTTTCTTTTTTTAATGAATATGCTAAAAAAAGATAACAACTACAAGAATAATTAAACTGAAATTAACATGGATGGTGAAAGGAATTAAGCACATGATTCTTCACAACTTGTATTGCCTTGGTATTGTATAAACTTTAAAAACTTACATCTTTTTTTTTTTTGTCTTCGCTTTTGATATAGAATTTTTATCCTTTTTTTGTTGCTTTCCAACCTTGACTATCTTCAACTTCCTTTGTGATTTTGATGTCACTCCGCTTGTTGATGATGATGTGTTTTTATTGCTGCTTTGTCGAGAGAATGGTACCAACTGCAAACAAAACTACAAAGTAGAGTTAGCAATTCTGATGACACCCTCATGATTGAAGAAATAACACTCAAGAGATCAAAAAGTAATGCTGAAATTGGTGCGAAGTTGGATAGCTCATCATTCTACCTGGAATTAGTGTAGGATTACACACATAGTCTACAAAATATTTTTTAGACATCTACAAAGAGTTGAAGGTCTGGTGCCTCGATTGATGTAACAATAGGTATTCTCCACTAATGATTGATCAGCTTCTCTAATACTATATTCTCCACAGGCGGTTTAAGTCTCTTTTTGTCAGCTCTTGCCTCTCAACAACTAAGAAACTCGAATGTCGTTCTTTATTACTTCTAATTTTAATTATTTCGGTAAGAACTTCGTATGTAGACTTAGCTAGAAGTATACTAATTGACTCTTAAATCTCTAAAAGTTAGAAGTTTTCATGAAAATATGTACAAAAAGTTTAAAAATTCTACATACAAAAGCGAATATTAAAAATTCTAAATGCTTAATCAGTCCCTCACAGTTAAACTGTACATTGTCCTCAATGTAAATTGTCTCATCCAATGTAAAATTAAGGTGGGGAATTCCTACTAATGATATGAAAAGATAAAAAAAAAAAACAACTAAAAAGATAAAGATAGAAATACGAAACCAATGGGTTGCCTCTCATTCAATACTTGGTTTAACGTCGTCATCCCGACTGTAGACTTCTTGCCTGCTACTCCTACAGAGGGAGTGCATTTACTAAGTTGATCTCAACCATCTCAGGTTTAAACGGTTCATAATAGGGCTTCAATCTATGCCCATTCACTTTAAGCTCCTTCCCTGTTAACAAGCTACGAATCTCTACTGCACCATAAGAGAAAATGTCAAGCACAACATAGGGTCCTATCCAACGAGATTTCAATTTACCAGGAAATAAATAAAGGAGAGAATTAAAAAAAAAACTTTCGGTCCAACAGTAAATTGTTTATAGAAATCCTACTATCATAAAAAAAGCCTTTGTTTTCTCCTTGTAAATTCGTGAACTTTCATATGCGTCATTATGAATCTCTTCTAGTTCACTTAATTGAAGCTTCCTTTCTTTACCAGCCCCATCCATATCCATGTTACATTTTTGAGTAGCCTAAAAAGCCTTATGCTCTATTTCAACAGGGAGATGACAAGGTTTACCATACACAGGCCTATATGGAGATATCCCAATAGGAGTCTTGTATGTGTTTTTGTATGCCCACAAAGTATCATAGAGACGTAAACTCCAATCCTTCCTTGAAGGATTCACAGTTTTCTCCATGATGGATTTTACTTCTAATTAGAGACTTCTTCTTGCCAGTTTGTATGGAGATGATATGTTGTAGCAATATTGTAAGATACGTTATACTTTTTTAACAAGCTCTGCAAGAACTTGTTTCGAAAGTGGGATACCTCATCGCTGATTATGGCTCTTGTAGTTCCAAACCTTATAAAAATATTATCTTTAACAAAATTTGTAACCACTTTAGAATCATTAGTAGGGGTGGCTTTAGCTTCCACCTATTTCGAGATATAATCAACAAGGAGCAAGATATAAAATTTTCCAAAAGAATTAACAAAAGGATCCATAAAATCAATGCCCCAAACATCAAAAATTTCAACGAAGAGAATAAACTTTTCTGGCATCTGATTTCGAGCACCTAGATTGCCCGTTCTTTAGCACCTATCACAAGTTGTACGGAATACGTACGCATATTTAAATAAAGTGGGCTAATAGAACCCACTTTTAAGTACCTTCAAAGTAGTTCTCTTTGCTCCAAAGTGTCCTCCACAAGCGTATGACATTTACTGATGCTTCTAAATCAAGCATGGCCTTATTAAAAAATTTGTTATCAATAACAATAAGAATGTCAAAACTACCGGGGTCTTTACATCTGAGTGGGAGTTTCTTTTGCAAGATAGCCGAAGCATTCTCCCCCCTCTCATTATCTCATTACCGGTCAGTCTTTGTTTATTGGTGCATAAGTTCTTCAGAATTATTTCATATTTGAGGACTTTTTTAATGCATCTATAAGTGGAAATTTCACATGGATCTTCTCAAAAATATCTAAGATCTCCTTATCTTGTTCCGCCTTTTTAGAGTTAGCAAACCTACGAGGAAAAGGTAAAAAGTTGAAACAGGAGGTTTAGAGTTTTCTTTAGGCACCTTATTGGTTTGAGAAGAGTCAGTAATCTTTTTCTCTGAAACTGACCCCTTAGGATCTTTTTTCTTTTCAGCATCTTCTGGTTGCATAGTTCGTGTACCACTTCTCGATGTGACAGTGTTGATAGAATCTCTCGTATTAAGAGGTTGAGAAGGGAGTTTCCCACTATTTTGTGCCTTCAGATGATTAATCTCAGTTGCCATAATGCCCACTTGCGTTTGTATCTCTCTAAGAAGAGTTTCTTCAAACCATTCCAAGTTCTGACACTGTCAGAAGATAAATAGTACAACCACTCCTTAGCAATGTCCATCAAGAAAAATTGAAAAGCTCGTAACATGACTCCATATGCATCTGTATCCTTTGGTAGCATGGCCATGACTATCTTATGAAAATCCATTAGATGTATGTTTGGATCTTCATTAGTCATTCCATGAAACTTTGGTCTCTCTATCATAAAAATCAGCCACGCTTCGCTAGTTTATGTTCCTCAGACGATGATTTATCATCCTACAGGTGAAACTACATCAACTATTACTCCTTCAATTATTCAACATCATTGAAGCATCATTAAATCAGAAAATATGGTAATGCGCTACAAACTAAAACTTGTTCATCTATTTTGCTTATAACCGTAAAATAAAAAATCACCATATAGTGTTTACCACGAAACATTATTGTTCCGCGCTAAGCAGGGGACTTAATGTTGATGGTAGATTTTTGACAAAATGAGAAAATTGTAATATCGCTTTTGCCTTTTACAAGAAAATTGAGAAGGGACATTTAGCTCCTGGTTAAATTATCCCTAAATCTCTATCATCGCTTTTGCCTAGATGCATAAGCATAAAATAAATATATAAATGTATGATCAAGCATCATAATTATGAATACTACTTCTATCCTACATTCTGTAAGAAAATCGAGAAGGGATATTCAGCTATTGGCTAAATTATCCCTGTAGCATTTTTGCATATATATGAACCATAGAAATTTCAGAGTTGTAGTCAATTAAATCCTCGTTATTTCATGTGCATCCATACAAACTACTTGTATAAAACAGAATATACTTGTTATACAAAATTATGAACATTCATAATATAGGCGATGCCATAGCTGAATGAAAACGATAATTAGATGCATAACATATAATTGCAGAGTCGCATCAAACATAATTTCAAGTTTCAAACTTCCGCGGCTGAATCTCTTTAATATGTTTTGTATGCATTGCACAAAAGTTAAGCATAACTGCTAATAAAATTAAATCTCACAAGACTGAGAAACTATAAATAGGCCATAGTTATGGTCACGGCATTAGAAAATGCCAATGTTAATGGAATATAGGCAATAGCCCCAGGATCAACAAGTAAAGGCCTTAGAAATCCCTAGCCATGCTCGTAGCACAAACGTGTCAAACTAACAAGGCAACAAAGTCAATAAAGCCTATATGCCAAAAAAAGCCAGAAAAAACCCAGCATTAGCTTTAGCAACAAAAGCCACGCAAAAGCCCTTGCCAGAGCGCTAAGGCCAAGCGTTGGCGCCAAGGCCACGCATTAGCACCAGCACGGAGGCCAGCAGCGCTAGCGCCAAGGCTAGCCTTGTCGCGCCAATGATCGTGCCAGTACTACTCCATTACGCTCGTAGCATAGCATGCCCCATTGTTGCTAGCACGAATTGCATATTGCAAATATGGCATATAAACGTCATTATTATACTAAATTAGCGTAAAATTCATTAGTAGCATTGTCTCACGACAAAACTCATGGCTTTGAATCCCTGACTCCACTAACTCTTACGAGATGTCAAATCATATTATATGGGGATTAAACATGAGGTTTTGGTCTGATGGTTACGGAAACATGGGCGTGGCAACACCCCATGACAAGGAAGTTACAAAGTGGTAACGGTGGAAGCGGTTGAAGAGATGATGGAGTAATGATCTAGAAGTTTCCAGAAACTTCCGAAGACAAAGTGGACGGTTACTCCCACAATCTCCATCTCTCCATATCACACTACCTTCACTACTTTACAAGGAAAGTGTGTGTTACCAACTATTATAAATAGGCTACTTAGCCTATTCTGAAGACAACACAAGGAAGAGATAGAAAATCATTCTCATAAGCTCTGTTATTATCCTCCACAACACACAATTCAACATACAATTCCTACAACTTTCTTTGCTTCCCTCTCCTAAGATCAACCCATATCCTCTATTTGTAACTGAAGCAAAACGTAAACGAGCATTCTTCTTGTTTGGATTCGTTTTGTACGATTTTGATCCTCGGACCTAAAAAGTACTTCAACAGTACACTGTTTTGAATAGGAGTAATTTTTAGGTACTAATAAGATCAACCTATTTTCTTTCCTCGTGACCGAAGCAGGATGGAATGGCTACTTTGTGGTTTAGGCTTGTCCTGTACGATTTTGATTTCTGAATATAAATAAAGTACTTCACCAGTACATTGTTTTGCCTAGAATTAATTTTTAGGTACTAACAATTGGTGACCACAGTGGCAGATCAATTTCTCGGTCACGAATGCAATTCTTCAACCATATGAAAATCAAATTATCAACCACCCAAAAATGGTTGAGCTTAGGTCAGGTTCATCAACCGACCCCAATTCAGGTTCAACACCCAGTCCTAACCCCAACAATACCAGTGGTGGAACTCCAGATTTGGGAAATCACTCTCTCAGATTTGGGAAGAATGTTCCAGATAAACAATGAGTACCCGAACGAATATGTGAAGAGGTCCAGGACACAAGCTCTTGACTACCACGACCAGAACGTAACTGAGCAACAATTAGTGGAGTTTTGCATTAATGGTATGATTCCTGTTTATCTTGCATTATTAAAAAATTTACGACTTCAAACTTACTCTGAGCTACACGATGCCACCAAGAGATCAGCAGCAATTACTCCAGCCTTGTTGGAAAGAACGAGGCCCGTCAAAGAGGAAAGCCACGGAGACACCTGTGGGAGTACACGCCTGGTGAACAAGCAATACTCTGCCCAACCCTCTATAGGTATTGTCACTGACGAAGGGTCCAAATGAAAAGCTGCACCCTAATCGACATCCCAGACTAAGCGACCTGCATCAACCCTATTAACAACGCCAACATTCGTTCAAGGACAAGGCCCAACCAAGATTACGCGTCAACCGCAATAGTCGAAGACAGATCCGACAAACCCGGATTTCCCCTTTCTCATGGAGGAGGTCCTCGAACTTTTGGAAGTATGGATTCAAGACAGATCTATCAAGTTCCATCTGTGCGACGCCCTCCAACCGCTGAAGAGATGTTAGATCCAAAATATTTTCGTTTTCACAGATTTGTCAACCATCCCACCAGTGAATGCAATGGCTTGAAGCGTATCTTCAGAGAAAAGATCGACTCAGGAGAACTACGCCTGGGGACTGAAGGTATTCACAAAAACCGTCTCCATGTTAGAAGTTTCACTCTTGCTGGAAAAAATCTATCAACAAAACTGTTCAATCCATGATAGAGCACATGTGTGAACTTCTTTATCTGTCAAAAACACAACGCAAAGATATTTTCACTACCCTTAACCACGTCATGTCGGGTAGGCTTTTACTCTTTGCCGAAAAAGCTATTGTACATCCCGAGCCTGCTTCAGAAGGCATAACTATCAACCATAATAAGAAGCCTGGTTGGGGACTTCTCACAACTGCCTGCCTCAAGAATACTGAGTTTAAGCAAACACAAATCGACGCGGGAACTGATGTCAACATCATCACCATCAAACTTTGAGGGCTGCGGGAATCTGCAGGCACGAGGCTACGTACTCGCCGACTGTAATTAAGGATTATGAAGGGAAGTCTAGGAGTGTTTATGTTAAGTTTCACATTATCAAGGAAGATCAAAATTATGATAAGGTTCTGGGATGCCCATGAGTCCGTAGCAATAAAATGGAATCAGGTGTATCTACTCTGCCAGTACCAACACCTCCAAGACTCTCAAACAAACTAGTAAATCCTGAAGACGGCCTATCAGACAAGTTTAGTTGCACAAAGGATCTGGATGTGAAGCAGCTGCCAGGAGAGGACATGGTATCATACGTTCGAAGGTTTCACACACAAGTAAGTCATATCCAACCAACTTCTTTACAACCATCAATTCCATGTC
This sequence comes from Papaver californicum, assembly GCA_023531435.1. Taxonomy (NCBI): domain Eukaryota; kingdom Viridiplantae; phylum Streptophyta; class Magnoliopsida; order Ranunculales; family Papaveraceae; genus Papaver; species Papaver californicum. Next base: position 2,890,530 of record JAJJMC010031110.1, on the reverse strand, counting down.
CCATCAAAGCTTGGGGACTTGATTCGGATATCAACCCTACTCTGACTCGGCAATGTGAATGGGAAGCTGATCCTTTTCAAAATTTTATCGAATGGGTAGGGTTATCTCTCCTAGGGATAAGCAAACCAGTAACCCGGTTGTACAGAAGACATGTCATGAAGTTAAGGGGCTTGAACCCAATGCCTTCCATGTCGGAGATATGGTAGAGAAAATCACAGCCTCTTCTGAAGAAGAGCCATATTTCATCATCAAAACTTTCATCGACAATTATTACAAACTTGTCAATACTAACAAGCCCGAAGGGGTGTTCATACATGGCAAGTGGCTTACAACTCACAACGCTTAACACATTCTACTACCACTTCGCTTTATTTCCCTGTTTTACTCAATATTTGTAATTCCTCCAAAATATTTGCAATATCTTGCATTCATACTTAGGATTTCGATTTATTAATCAAGCAAAGTATTATTTCTTTCAAAAAATATCCTTGCAAATCATTCAAAAATCTCTACCTATTCAAAATCCCAAAATAAAACCATAAAAAAGTCATATGTCTCAGAATAACCTATAAAACTTACAAAATCTAGAAAAATTCCTTCAAAACCGGTTCAGCACCTTCAGCGTATGCCTTCTCCAATTGCTCAAGAGTCTCAGTCGCAAGCTTCAGCTCCCGAGAAAGCCTATCAACTTCACATTTAGCCTTGGAAACCGTCTCCAAGTTATAAGATACACATTTCTCCTGCAAATGCTTCTCAATAGCTTCTAAATAACGACAAAGCCATATAACATTAAGCTTAGCTAATTCAGCCTCATCCAAATCTTCCTTCCAGTCTTGAAGCACCATCTCAGAAATTTCTCTACGAGGGAGATAAATCATCCCATGCACAGTCGGCAACAACACATACACATCTTTCTCCAGAGTACGGTAGTTCTTGGGATTACCTACGAAGAAATGTCCAAACTTCTTCCATAGTTTGGCATACAACTCAGCATATGCGGACGGGATAGTGAAGCCACCAATACACACATAGTCAAGCTGAGTCTTATCAAACCTAAAGTCAAAGATAACTCCATCGTTCGGGTATTCAACCGAAACAATCTCCATCATATCAGCATTTTGTACGATAACGCCACTCAGAGTGCTTTCTTCAACAACCACATCAGAAAGATCTCGCTCGTGGTTTTGAGATGGCAAAATACACATATCCAGCATCATGGATCATGGTACTCTCCAATCCATCACCTACAAGTTCATCTCTCTGATTTGGTTCATTATCCCCTTAAAAAATGGAGACATTGTGGAGATAATGAGATAAAATAGATTAAACACAAGGAATTGAAGCATAAATCATAAAGTTTATAAAATATATCCAATATCAACCTAAACATTCATTAAAAAGTGTTTTGGGTCATGGCATATGGTTTGGAAAGGATATAGGTCGTTTTGTAAAAATGTCGTCAGAAACGTTTTTTGCACTGCCCTCCGAAAGAACTGAAACTGCGTAATTGGCAAGATATTTGGGGTAATTTATATCACAAATTATTCATACGAATATCTACTATAATATACTAAAAGGGAACGTCAATCGGAAGAGCGAGCTAATAAGGGAAGACAAAATGGTCGACTACATGACAGCTGAAAACCTATAGAGTTCTTCCTGGAAAGTTCTGAACTCTCGGTGGCAGGTTCTTTTCACCTATAAAATGGACTAAAAATCCATAAGTTCTTGTTGAAAAGATTATCTCTTTCTGTTACCTAAATAATGATATATCAACCACCTCATTCCGACTTCGGACGACGATTTTACGACCGTTACGGTAAGAAGATCAGAATCTGAATTTTTCTGACAGCGGAAATTGCTAAAGTCTTTCAAGAAATCATGTATGGTTATACACATTTGGTGGTCTAAGAGTTATAATCATTTAATTATGATTCTAAAACAATAGAGTAAACTTACTTGGAGTCGTGACAAGCCATCGGAAGAAGAATGCATCTCATAATGCGACTCACCACAAAGTTCTTCGTTTTCAGCTCCGGATTCTTCAATTTCTTCAGTCTGGAACGATTTTTCAGGTCCATTATCATCTCGGCCTTCTTCTTCAATACTTCCAGCAACAACGGTACTTTCTGGTAATAAAATATTCGTGTTGCTAGTCATCTAAGAATAACGATTATGCATAAGAGTTAGAATTCACTAAGTTCAACGATACAAAAAAAAAATCTACAACTCAAGAATTTCCAAAAGAAATTTCACTTACAACATAAGGTGTTGAGGATCCAATAACACCTGGGACGCCAAACTTGAAAGGTTGAATACTCAAGTCACCTTGACAAGTTGTACTCCCATACTATGAAAAGGTACTTGTATGACAAGGAATAGAAGTACTTCATGCAGAAAAGAAGAGTAAAGGAAAAGTACAAGGCACTTACCCTCTTCCAAGGATGATCTCCACTTCCAGGCATAATTATCCGTGACCTTTTCTCTCCATATTAAGGAATGGTGTTAGCCGTAACATTAAACACATGGTGTTCCAGGTGCCATGATAAATGCATAATTCACATGATTCCTGTGTCATATCCATACTTTTTTTAGTTATAATTCTTACATATTACTTATTATTACTCTTGGTTTCTATCTTATATGTCATATTAGGTGAATCATCCAAAAGGAACTACAAAGTGCTAGAATAAGCAAGGAAGTAAAGCATTATAAATAAAGAAGGATCCAAGACCAAATTATACTTACTCAAATACATGATTTCTTAATATTATCTTGAATAGAATCAAAATACTAAGCCAACGCAAAAAGAATGAGGTCATTACGACATTGGACGAAGAAGTTATGGGCAAAACAAGCTTTAAAGACTTGAGTGTATAGAGAGAAGTTCGGCCAGAAATCCATCAGGCAATTAGTAGCCGAACCTGACACTGTCTGGAGAAAAAATAAGTTGTCATTTTCGGCCGGAAAAGTTTATATTCAATAGTAGTCAAACCTGAGCATAAAAATCACGTTTTCGAAGAGTCTACAGAGACATGTTCGGCTAGTAAGTGTTCAAGCAATAGTAGCCGAACCTAAGACTGTTCTGGGATATATTTGGACATGAAACTGACTTCTAACTCAAGGAAGCACGGTTCCGAAAGGATTATAAACACTAGAAAGAGGATAATTGAAGGCCAAGCATTGAAGGTTATAAAAGGAGACATATAAGGCTAAAACAAGACATCTCTAAACCTTTTGAAGATAATTATATCTCTCATATTGCAATTCCACATCAAAAACCTAGGGTTTACCCCTTTAGGGGGAAACCATTCTTCTTTGTAATATGAGTAGCTAAAACTTTATTTATTAAGGATGAATTCAATGTTCTAAGCGTGAAGCTTTGTTAGTTAGTACAAGTTTGTTTGAAGTTATTATCATCATCGTTTGTTTTTACTATATCTAGGATTTATGATTGATTTCTTAGATTGTTTGGAGTGCATGCTATATTAATGTATTGATCATTCTATTGCTAGTAGAGATTTGAGTGATCAATAATTGTCGATTATCTCCTACACAAGTAGAGAACGTGAGACCTTGCAGAGGGAATCTGTGAAGACATCGTGTGTGAAGATAATACTAGCAAGTGGACCGAGCGTACTGAGTCTAACTACCAGGATCATACCTAAATTCAAAAATATTAAAGTGTTGGATCGAGTTACACCTTGTAAGCGTACCTCAAGGAGGCTCAATTGGATAGAATATGGTGACTAAGCGTACTTGTTATCTGGTAATAAAAGGAGCTTTGGGGATAGATAAACGTACCTGTTATTCTACGGTTGGTGATGAATGATTCTGACGAAAGATAGATAAGCATACTAATTCAGTCAACGTTTGGTAACAACGAAGGACTCCCTAATCATCTCTTTCTTATTTCTGTTTATTATCTTTTTAGTTAATTTACAACTAACCCCCCTTAGTTATTTAGTTGTATTCTTAGTTGTTAATCTAAATAACATCTCAATTACACAGCTCTCTGCGGGAACGATCCTTACTACCGCTATATTACTAGTTAACTAGTGGGAAATATCTCGAGTAATTTTTTGCACTTACCACACGGATCCTCACATAGAAGTCGAGGCGGAATGCTTATTCGATCGCCCTCGAACCTGGATTCTTTCATATGGTAGTTTTCTCCTAACTCAAGAGTTAAGCACTAACTTCTTATTATTGGTGTGAAGAAACTTTATGTCCTCATAGTTATTTGGATGCTTGTGACATAGAAGTGGGAGTAGGTTTTGTGGGTATACCTCCTGTAAACCCTCATGAGACTATAACTCTTCCACTAGGGACACCTAGGGGTTTAAAGGATTGTTGAACATGTTAAGTGCAACCGTGTCCTCGACGAAAGGGAGTTGTTGTATTTTAGTTTAGGTTAGTTCAAACAGTAGTTTGCTCGAGCACTAGCAAAACCTAAGTGTGGGGGAGTTTGATAAGTGCATAATTCACATGATTCTAGTGTCATATCCATATTTGTTTTAGTTAAAATTCTTGCATATTAATTTTTATTACTCTTGTTTTCTATCTTATATGTCATATTAGGTGAATCATCCAAAAGGAACTTCAAAGTGCTAGAATGAGCAAAGAAGTAAAGCAATGGAGAAGGATCCAAGACCGAATTATACTTACTCAAATACATGGTTTCTTAATATCATTTTGAAGATAATCAAAATACGAAGACAACGCAAAAAGAATGAGGTCATTCCGACATCGGACGAAGAAGTTATGGGCAAAACAAGCTTAAAAGACTTGAGTGTAAAGAGAGAAGTTCGGCCAGAAATCCATCAGGCAATTAGTAGCCGAACCTGACACTATCTGGAGCAAAAAAAAGTTGTCAGGTTCGGCCGAAAAAGTTTATATTCAATAATAGCCAAACATGAGCATAAAAATCACGTTTTCGAAGAGTCTACAGAGACATGTTCGTCTAGTAAGTGTTCAAGCAATATTAGCCGAACTAAGATTGTTACGGGATATTTTGGATATGAAATTGACTTCTAAATCAAGGAAGCACGGTTATGGAAGGATTCTAAACCCTAGAAAAAGGAGAATTGAAGTCTGAGCACTGAAGGCTATAAAAGGAGACATATACGGCTAAAACAAGACATCTCTAAACCTTTTGAAGATAATTATATCTCTCATATTGCAATTCTACATCAAAAACCTAGGGTTTACCCCTTTAGGGGGGAAACCATTCTTCTTTGTAGTATGAGTAGCTAAACCTTTTTTGATTAAGGATTAATTCAATGGTCTAAGCGTAAAGCTTTATTAGTTAGTACAAGTTTGTTTGAAGTTATTATCATCATCGTTTGTTTTCATTATATCTAGGGTTTATGATTGATTTCTTAGATTGTTTGGAGTGCATGCTAAATTAATATATTGATCATTCTATTGCAAGTAGATATTTGAGTGATCCGTAATTGTCGATTATCTCCTACACAAGTAGAGAACGTGAGACCTTGCAGAGGGATTCTGTGAAGCAATCGTGTGTGAGGACAACACTACCAAGTGGACCGAGCATACTGAGTCTAACTACTAGGATCAAACCTAAATTCACAAATCTTAAAGCATTCGATCGAGTTACACCTTGTAAGCGTACTTCAAGGCGGCTCAGTTGGATAGAATCTGGTGACTAAGCGTACATGTTATCTGGTGATACAATGAGTTTTGGGGATAACTACGTGTACCTTCTATTCTACGGTTGGTGATGAATGATTCTTATGAAAGATAGATAAGTATACTAATTCAGTCAACGTTTGGTAACAGCGAAGGACTCCCTAATTATCTTTTTCTTATTTCTGTTTATTATCTTTTTAGTTAATTTACAACCAACCCCCCTTAGTTATTTAGTTTTATTCTTAGTTGTTAATGTAAATAACATCTTAATTACACAGCTCTCTGTGGGAGATCTTTACTACCGCTATATTACTAGTTAACTAGTGGGAAATATCTCGAGTAATTTGTTGCACTTACGACATGCATCATGCCACGCCTACAAAAAAAAAATTTAAACGCTTAATTATTGAATAAAGAACGGTAATTAAATGAAGGATGATTCGAGATACCTGTGTCAAATTGAAAATCGAATCACGCCTCGCTGCAGAAGTAATTTTCAAGTTCGGACGAGCTGTTAACTCCTTCTCAGAAGGCTCACCGCGTGCACTAGAAGGCTCAATAGACATGAAGTTCTTAAGGAGGGTAAGTTGTGTGTTCCATAAATCAGCATATTTATCAGTGACACGTCCTTTTCTATCAGCCTAGAGAAAATGAATGCTTCGGCCAGGAATGGTATGGGCACCCTCAGATCGCTGAAGCATGTCTATAGGAGGCGCCTTAGTGCCGTAACAAGGAATAGACTGATCAAAGCCAATTTGCTGAGCCTCCATATCGATGTTATAACTCTACATGATATAACTATCGGAGCGAACAACAAGAATATACCCTGGAGTGCAACTATTCATAAAAATGACTTCACCGACTGTAACAATATTACCCTCACTAGCAGGACCATAGCGTAGGAAAATATCAAAACTCTCAGCAAAGGTCTTCGCTGGAATCACATGTGGAAGCTTCAAACCCCAAGGTCTGAAATTCACCTTCTTTTTAAACTAATAAGACTAACAGAAGAAGATTTCTTCCTACTCCAAAGGAGTATTCTAGCATACTCTATCTCTGCATTTGGATAAGAAGGCTTGGCCTTTGGCGCATATTCAGGAAAATGTTCCCATAGCCAGGCTTGCATAAACATAACATGGATAAAAGACTTTATCTTGGCATGAGCATTAGAAATCCTCATATCACGAATGAAAGTATCCAAATGGGAGTATAAGAGGCCTAGAAATAAATTACCAAGAGGAGGAGTCTTTCCACCGGCAATCATAACACCAAACGGAATAAGTGAAGGCTTCAATGGACCTCTAGGAGAATATTCAAACACGTCTCTGGAAAGCAAAATTATAAGAAATGCAACAATGCATAAAGGATCGCCAGCAACAAGACCGTCAACACTTGAACTTCCGTTCCACCAGTAGTCAACCCAAGATGAATAATTATTGTTATTGCAACGACCATACTTATGTAAATCTCTTATTTTCTGAACAAGGATGGCGTCGTATTTCTTTTCCTCCTCATACCATTCAAGTGGAATGCTACCAACAACGGGCAGTTGCTGGAAGATCGCCACGTCCTCCAAGGTGATTGTTAACTCACTTCAAGCGCATGCTGTTGAATGGGCTGGACCGCACCAACAAAAAGAAAATGCAAGCAGACCCTTTTTGTCCTTGTTAATGCTCAAAGTCTCGGACACTTGCACAACATGGAATATCTTAGCATTTTGTAAAATCAGCTTCACCTGAGGATTATTCAACATAACTTTAACTCATTCTTTCCATTCAGACTGAGGAGTTTGGAACGTCTTAAAATGAACAAACGAAGGCATGTATTCTTCTCTCTGTAAACAACACCTGACAAGATCTTATGGATAAATACTCTGAGGATGAATGGCGCTATTGATGTTCAGAATAAAATTGCCGACATAAGTAGGGTCAGCAGCCTCTTCAACAACACTATTAAAAAGCTTGATATAAATGCTGGGTACATCGTCTAGAGAAATAACATCATAGTTTTTACTTTCGGCACGACTAGAAACAGTGGTAACATTATCATCATGATCGTTAGACATCTACAATGAGTTCAGATAATATTTATGTCAACAACTGGACAATCATGTGCAAGGTTTAGTTCTATTTTATGTATATATAGCACCGATATGCAAATACATGCTTATATATATAAAAACCAAAACCAGCATCTAGGAAATTGCTATAAACCCCAGCGTACCTGGTTAAAGATTAACAACGTTGCGGACAAGTGGTGGCATTATCTTCATGATTGTTAGACATCTACAATGGGTTCGGATAATATTTATATCAAAAACTGGACAATCATGCACGAGATTTGGTTCTATATATATATAGAGTACTCAAATACATGCATATATATATATATAATTAAAACCTACGACAAAAAAAAATTGCTACATACTCTAGCGTACCTGGTTAGAGCTTAACAATGCTGCAGTAAAGCCAATGATGAATTATCACAATCGGAGACAACAATTTTGGAATTGGAGTTCACCTACAATAAGCTATCAAGAGAAGATCAGTATCAAGCCAATAACATGCTTATGCAATGAAGCAAGCAATAATAATTGTAAGGATGAGTAAATACTCACGTAAAAAGAAAATATATGTGAGTAAACAACTCACGTAATTTTTTTATTATTATTAACGTGAATTATTCACGTAAGTAATTAAAAAAAAAAGAGAAGAGAAGCTTACCCGGTCGGTGTCGGAAACTGGTCGACGGTGATCGGCTGGTAGTGGCACCGGCAAGAGTAAGTTGTTTCTGCTGAAGAGGGGGAGAGGAGGTGTTGTCGGTGGTGATGGAGAGAATAAAAAAATAACAATGGTTTACTCCCTTTTATAGTGATTGGTTTCCAAGTCTAGGTCAAAAGAGGATTTCCTCTCTGAAATTATGTTCCCGTGCTGCGTATGGGTCAATTTTGGTCTCTCCATCGTACAAATTAGCCACGCTTTGCTAACTTACACTCTCCATACGATGCTCTATCATCCTACAAGCACCATTGCATCAATCATTGCTTCCTCAACGATTGTTCAACATCATCGGAGTGTCATCTAATCAGAATTTCTGGTAATTTCTAACAACTCAACTTGTTGATTTATTTTGCTTATATCAGTAAAAGAAAAATCACCATCTAGTGTTTACCATGAAACATTACTGTTCCGCACTAAGCAGTGGACTTAATGTTGTTAGTGAATTTTTGACAAAGGAGAAAATTATAATATTTCTTTTCGCCTAGCTACAGAAGCATGAAATAAATATATGTAAATTCCTGACCCGGCATCAGAATTATGAATATATGTTGTTATCTTACATTCCACAAGAGAATTGAGGATGCATAGTCATCTCGAGGATAAATTATCCCTACATCTTCTTTATATATATGTATGCACCTCCAAAATTTCAGGGCTTTACCCGGTTAAACCCTCATTATTTCATGTGCGCTCATGCAAACTATCTATATTAATCAAAATACGTTGATTGTACAAAATTTTGAACACTCGGAATGGATGTTATGTCATTTTTAAATAAAAATGCTAATTAGATGCATACCATCTAATTGCAGATTCTCATGAAGCATTATCTCAAGTTGCAAACTTCCACAGCTGAATCTCTTGAAAATGTTCTGTATCCACTGCATAAAAATTAAGCATAAATGCTAACATTAAATCTCATACAATTGAGAAACCCTAAACAGGTCATAAATATGGCCACGACACTAATGAATGCTGAAGCTAGTGGTGCATAGGAAATAACCATGACACTAGCAAGTGCCAGCTTGAGTAAGCCCTATCCACACTCCCAACACCAATGAGTAGCACACACATGTGCCAAAAGGCCAGGAAAAGCCAACAAAGACAAAAAATTCAACAACCAAAAAGCTGAGGGCTAACAAGTTAGCACCATCGCTAACATCGGCGCTAGCAACAACGCTTGGATACTAGCAAGGCTAGCATTAGCAACATTGCTTGGCTAGCACCAGTGCTAGCTGCGCTAAGCGCCAACGCTAGCCTTGCTAGTAATGCTAGCCTTCCCCCTTTTCTTACCTTTGTGCGCTTCTCCACCCTTGCTTGTGCTAGCTTCATCCATGTTACAAATATGCCCATGTCATGATTGGCACAAACTTATTGATAGCACTATCTTACAACAAACTTACATGCTTTGAGTCCATAACTCCACTAATTCCTACGAGAACCAAAACAATTACATGGGGGGGATTATTCATGGGGTTTTGGTTCAGTGGGTACAACAACATGCGGCATGGCAACACCCCATGATAAGAAAGTTACTAAGTAGGCTACTTATCCTATCCAGAAAACACAACAAGCTTACCACTCTCACAAGCTTTGTTATTTCTCCAATAGTTATCACTTCTACACACAATTCATGACAGTCATTTCCTTCAACTTTCTTTGCTTCCCTCCCCTAAGATCAACCTATTTTCTCTCATCTTGACCCAAGAAGGACGGAACGACTACTATCGTGCTTTAGGATTGTCCTGTACAATTTTGATTTCTGAATCTAAAGAAAGTACTTCAACAGTACATTGTTTTGCCTAAAATCAATTTTTAGGTACCAACAGGAATATAAGGAATTTGATAATCCATATGTAACCAAGAAAAAGGGTCGGCCAAAGAAAGAATTATGCACCCAGATGAATGATAAGTGAAACTTAAGGTTTCCACGATGCCATCGAAGCCACAACATAAAGGCCAGGAAAATATGGATGTTGTTGATTATGTGATGCGTGTTGTAAGTGCAACAAATTACTCTAAATATTTCTCACTAATACTAACAAGTAGTATAGCAGTAGTAAGGATCGTTCCCACGAGGAGTTGTGAACTTTTCTTTGTCTTTGACTTCTTATGTAACCAAAAACGGGGTTTGTAGAATTATTAAACTAAGGTAAATTAACGAAAGAAAATAAATAAATAAGTAAAGGTTGAAATCAAGGTGAGAGAATACTGGTTAGAGGTTTCATCTTCCATCACCGAATAAGTTCTTCAATCGATTAGAGATAACATTCAATCATTCCCATACTAATAACCCTAGAGCATCCTATCGTAGGCTTACTCCGGAAAAACTCCTTGTATCATCAAAGGCGCAAGAGACACTCTTTGAATCTTTCTCAATGAATAACTTGGCGCAAGAGCCACTCAAGTTTAATCCAATGAAAGCAATGGTATTTGTGATTTGAGGTTATTCTAACCAATCCAGCGCAAGAGGCACGCGGATTTAACCTAGGTTAAGCTTCTACACATAATTGCAATGCAATATCCCGTCGTTAACAATCATGTTGTACTACTTGTGATTAGGGTTCTTTGATAACTCCGGATCTCAAACCCTAGTCTAGATATGAACACATGATCATTCAATTTGCAACTTAAACGAGCAATTTTTCAATAATACATGGAGATATAAACAGTGGAACATAAGCGATAAAGGAAATAATTAATATTAAAAACTAACCAGACAGATTGATTCCCTTGTTTAGAACTTCCGATTATATCTCCAACCAATATAAGAATCAACTACTCATGGGTTTACTAAAACCCATGAAAAATATATAAGAAAAGAATAAAAGAGAAGAAAAAGAGAAAATATCCTAGTTTCCCCCTTTAAAGGGGTAAACCAAAATTTGCTCTCTTATCTAAGGCTGCACAGAAAACCGAAGAACCGGGTAAACCGGGCCGAACCGTACCACTAATAGACCGAACCGAGCTGAACCAAAAATCTAATGGTAATCAACGGTTTTAGATTAAAGAAAACCGGTTGACCCTGGTTCGGTTTTGGTTCACTCCTAAAACCGAACCGAACCGATTCGGTTTAAACCGATTAATATATGTCGTTAGATCTTTGTAATTTTAGCCATAGATCTTAGTCGATTTCCAACCCTAATCTCTTTTATATCTCATTTTGAATCTTCTCCCTCAAAGTAATATGCAGCAGCAGCGGCGCTCTTCTTCCTCCTAAATGCATTTTCTATTCACAAACCCTAAAACCATCACTCTCGTTACACTCAGTTTCACTAAAGCTTTCAAGCAAACCCATTTCTATTACTTCTTCATTTCTCTCTGAGAAAGTAGCATTTAGAAGATCTCATGTTGTTGTACCTAAAGTTGCAATTACTTCAGAATTTGGCCAAGAAGAAGATGTTTCAAGTGGGGATGAAGGTGTGTTGAACAGAATTTCTCTCAGGATTTGAGACTTTTTGTTGGTAACCTTCCTTTTAATGTTTATAGTGCTGAAGTTATTGAATTATTTGAAAGAGCTGGAAATATTCATATAGTTGAGGTGGATTTTCTCTTAAAATTTTAATTTATCTTCGTATTTATTTATTGTATTGAAGTTTTTTGTGTTTTGAATTTTGAGATAAGGTTTTGGGTTTTCAAGGGTTTAAGTATGAACATTGTGGGTAATTTTCTTAAAAAAATCTTATCCTCGTTTCTGGGAAGGGTTAGTGCGACCTCAAGTATGAGTCAAAATTCTGATTGGTTACTTATCTTCATTTTATGGGTTCTTGTCTTATAATTTGATTATCTTGAATGAATTCTTATGGTCATGTAATCTATGACAAGCTAACTGGAAGAAGCAGAGGGTTTGGGTTTGTTACCATGTCTTCTGTTGTGGAAGTTCAAGCTGCAGCACAACAATTCAATGGTTATGTAAGCTCTCTTTCTTTTACTTTGTAATTTTGAGTTGTATGTTATACCCCTTGTTTAATGTTTGTGAGTTGCATGTATATGAATCATCTTTGCTATGGTTCTTCTGAAATTTTGGTATTGTAAGGATTTCCAATCTGAAATTTTGTATATAATACTTATTGTTGTTGCTGCAGTAGTTGTTGTTTTTACAAATCGATTTGTCTTCTCTATTTCCAGATTTTTTATCTCACCTTACTGAAGCTTTGATGTGATGGTTGAAAACTTCTATTTCCAGTCTTAGTCTTTCATTATGAATGCTAGTTCATCATACTTGTCTAAAGTGATGTGATGGTTGACAACTCATGCAGTTTATACATGTGAATTTGATCAATTAGTTATCACATGTTAGTATGCATGAACAGAATTTTAGGTTTACAGAGATATAAAGATATAAGTGGCATGATTTTCAAAGATGAAATGGGGTTTTCTTTACTAGATGAAGATTAGCCTATTGATACGCCCAGTATGTCGCCCCCCTTCTTCCCGACATGCTATGGTGCCCAGGGGTGGGTAGGAGCAGGTCGAGTCCGTATCGCCGCGGAGCAAGAGCAGCGTCCGGATCTGATGTTGAATTAGATTTTTGAAAACATAAGTTAGTGCATAATTCTTTGTTATAGAGGTTTGATTAGATGATACGCAAATTGATTGAACTCTGATGGGAACAAACTTGTTAGATTGCTTGTATTGTACAATGTCCTAGGTATATCTATTTTGAGTTTTACAATGGGTATTTCTTAGTCTTTTAAAATAAAAGCTTGTCATCATACTTCACTGAAGTTACAGTTGACAACTCATGCAAGATATACATATGAATTTATTTAATTAGTTCTCACTTGTTAGTATGCATGAACAAAGTTTTGGGTTTGCAGAGATAGAAAGATGCAGTTTTTATGATTTATTTGTGGTATGTTGTTCTGAAGTACAAAGAGTGTAAATTTTCTATGTTCCATCTTACAAATGCAGGAAGAACAAGGCTCTTTCTTGCTTGCGTGAAATTGTATCAGGACATGATTTGAAGAAGTTTCTTGCAATTACTGTGTTCTGAAGAAGTTCATCCGATTGATATTGGATATGTGGACTTTTTTAAATTATTGTGTTCTTTTGGGACCAAACTTAGTTGGATTATCATGTGTATTATAGTAGTCATGAAGTGTATCTAGAAGTTTGTTAAATTCGGAAATTATTCTGGCTCTGATAAAAAAAAATTAACATTTCCGGTTTACCAAAACCGGCCGATTTAAAACCGAAACTGAGTCGGTATGAAACCGAACCGAACCGAATTTACTAATGGTAACATTCGGTTTTTAAAATCAGTAACTGAAGTATTCGGTTTCGGTTCTGGTTAGCTTAATAACCGAACCGAACCGTACCATATGCATCCGTACTCTTATCTGTGGAGAAGTTGTGTAGAAAATTGTATCTAGGCTCCCCTTTATAGGCTTTGGTAACCTCCTCTTGATGTCTATCCAACTAGGAAACCTAATCTCATTAAACTCTTCCACCTTCTTTTGGTACTTATCCAACTAGAAGACTTAACCTCCTCAAAAACCAACAAAAACCCTAATTTTCACGTCAAAGGCGAGCCCAAAAACTTCCCTTATTTCTCTTCCCGCGCAGGCCAAATAAGGCCCAACAGATACCAAATCTAAGTTGGTTTCACGGTTTTGCTCATAACTTCTTCATACGAACTTGGAATGACCTCAATGTTTTTACGTTGGATTGGTCTTTCAATTCTCTACAAGATGGTGAGAAGTACTCCTGTATTTAAATGAGTTTCAATTTTTCTTTAATTTTCTTCACTTGTAGCACTTTTAAAGCCGTTTCCAGTTCTTTTAGTTGAATCGTCCTAACATGAGAAAAAAAGAAGAAAACAAGAGTAATACAATGTATAATGAAATAAATATAACTAAAACAAGTATGGAATTAACACTAAAACCATATAGATTATGCACTTATCAGTATGTGGTCGAGTCCCGATAAAGCCAAACAAGTTAAATAGTGACAGTAAAGAGAAAAGGGGTAATATGCATACCCCTAGGGATTAACAAGGAATACTATATCGTATTAATCATATGTTATACGAAGAGTATACACAATAACTCTCTTATGTCATCTTAGATTACTTTATATCCATCGATGACGGCGACGGGGATGGAAATTCTAGTTTCCATGTTGCAATTGAACAATTAGGACATTTAAATGAAGATGATGAGGAGAACGTCACACAAATCCAATATGCAAGAACCAAAATGTCCGCAAAACTTGTTGAATACAAGGAACTATACATTTCAATGATGTTGGAAGAATATAAAAGACAAAGAAAATAAATTCAAGGACTTGGTTTCTAGTGTGAAATGGCGAAAGGTGGCTAAGACGTCCGGTGCTAAGTTTTGGATGAAAATGACTTGCGAGAAACTTTTAGCGGAGACATTCACTTGTGTTGTTCATGTATTCGCCCCTAGGTTTCTTAGGGCTCTTGGACATACATATCCTCAAGAACTAGGTGTGAGTCGGCACTAAAGAAAAGAAGAATAATTATGGCACATGTGAAGAATAACCATTTCATCGATTTGAAGATAAAAGAAGAGTGTCCTTTACTACGCTGAGCTATAGTCATTGGGGAGAGTTTTTTAATAAGTGGACAAACCAATATGAGTATGGCATAACCATTTGGAAGAATTTGGATGAATCTTCAAGAAAGTTTGATTTTGGGAATTAGTCGTACATCATTAGGAGAACTTGCCTCACAAATAGCCATGTATTCTTCTCTTTCAGGTCCTAGGATGCCATCTAAGTATGCTCCTTTGATGCCTCCACATTGCCTTGTATGATCCCGCAGAACTATATCGGAACCCATTTGATTAGTATTATAGTCCAAAGAAACATCTATATTAAATATAAACACATTCACATCTGGTAGCTTTCATTCATAAATATCTAAAGCAGAGTTAGTTCCTAAAATAATAGTATTGTTATTATCTGAAGTCTCATTGATGTACTGTGTAAGATGGTAATTTATTCTACCAACCGAGTTGTATGGGTTTAGCGATTTTCCTTGAAAAACAGACTCGCATCTGTCTTTCCAAATGATCCAAGAACCAATCTTTATGAAAGTAGTCCATCTGCAGAATTGTTCGTCTTCCTCTATGCCAATATTTGGAAACCAGGAGATTATCCATTCGGTAATGGAATTGCATCTGCTACTAACTGCAACAATGTTTATATTCATACTCCTCCAGACAACTCTCGAATGTCCACACTTCCATAAAAAGTGTTCTAGAGTTTCTTCATCCCTACCGCAACTACCACACTTAGTATCCATATTAGAATTGAACATAAAGAATCTGTATCTTGTAGGAATTATCCCTTTAAGATATTTCCACATAAAAAGTTTGGTTCCGTGAGCAACATTGTTGTCTATTTTATTTGTTAGTCTGAAATGAACAATTTAAACATATGAAGAACTACCACCCATGACTTGCAATGGCCTCCTTGTCCTGGATTTTCTCTCTCCTCTCTACGAATCGGGCGATCAAACTGAGTTAACCCAATTTTTGAACTTTCTCTCTTTCCCTCTCATTTTCATGATCACTGATCAATAAGTTTTAATATTTGTTTAATTGCTTTACTAAATCTTTTCTTTTTATTTTGATTCACTATTTGAATGAAGTTTAAATATTTTTCATTGTAATGTTCCTAATGATTTTTAAAATTTTCTTGTAGATTAACTTGTTGATCCAAAGTGTAGTCACCAGTAGTGGTAACCTGTTGCGATTAATCTCCCAGAATTTTATCCTGAGTTGTTATGCAGTTGTGCTTGCTTTACCAACAATAGTGTTTATTCATCCTATACTTGTGGTTTATCAAAGTTGTTTGATTATCATAATTTCCTTATCACAAAATACACAATAGTGACTATTGTGGTTCATCAAAGTAGTTTGATTAACATCACTCATAATCAATTCTTTGATCAAAATCAAATCATTTGTTTCCCTAAAACCTATGAAGATCATCAAAGAAAAAATTCAGAGAATCAAACAATGCGTTTTGGGTATTCATCTCAGTAGTAATTTTAGCAAAGCAAATAGGAAACTTTTACCCCCCATTTAAAATTCAAGAACAAGTCAACTCAACCCCACCGAAATACCAGTGTTTACACATTCTGTTATCGCATGTTAGGAAACAAAATATTCTCCAATACTTTGTTATTTTATAACCCTATCAGATACCCAACTATCACGCAAAACCCTAATTTATGCAAATTTCCATTCAACAACAACAATAAGACTCATGGATGCGCAGAGAAATAATCAAATAAACAATTTGTCATCAAGGATTTAAGCTGCCATTATTGGTTCAAGTCAAACAAGACCACTGAGAAGGTTAGCTGTTACTGCTCAAGTAGTGAATGATGATGCTAAGAAATGGTCTTATAACCTATTGGGAAAAATAATAGCTACAACACCTCAATACCATGATGAAGTCAAGAAGGAAATCAATCTATGATAGAATGAATACAAAAAGTTTGAGATCATTTCAAAAGGAGTTAATTTATTTGTCTTTAAGTTTTAGAAAAAAAAATCAAGAGATAATGTGATGAAGAATGATTCATGGACAATGTTAGGATATCTACTCTCATTACAAAATTATAATTCCAATATATTAATTAATAACATATCTTTACTCATCAAGTTTGGTGTGTGAAGCTGAAAAATCTTCAGCAAATACTTCTAAATAATCATTTGGTGAATGATATATGTAAGGATATTGGAAATAAAGTTATGCCAAAAGGGATAAATCAAATACCAAGAGGTTATATGTTAACTACTCACTGTGTGGAGGTTAGCCTTAAATATCCACTTAGAAGAGGGGGTGGAATGATACAGCTGTTGGATGTAGAGTTTGGGTGAAGTATCATTTTCATATGCAACCCTATAACATCTGCAAAGAATATTTTGTGGTTAAACATAATAATGCAGATTGCAAGAGACTTACGATTGAACACAAAGTTGAGGCCACAGAGGAAGAGGAATATATAAAATGGTATAATACAGAAGAGGGAAAAAAATACATGAGTGCCTTTATGAACAACATGGGTGTAGATAGTAATTTATACCTAACTTTGTCTTGGAAAAATAAGGAACATGAAACCTTGATAGATTCGCATAATGAGAAGGAAAATAGAAAGCACAAGAGAGAAAGAGGCGAGAATACATCATCTCATGAAATCAATAAGGATCAAAACCCTATTCGAAATCATTGTAACCCAATTTACCAGTAAAATTGAGAACTTATTGGGGATTTTGCTCAGATTTAAGGAACTGGTAATTTTAATAAGGAAATGATGATGATACAACAAGTTGAGGAAGATAATGGAGCAATCGATATATCATGCAATACTTCTTGGGGAGTGACTACACAGAATCAACAAGGAATATCTGCAAACTTCAAAAAGGTTTTTTTTCAATCTCCTTTATCGAACCCTGTTTTTATTTTCGACCCACTAAGTTTGCTATTCATTTTGGAAAAATATATCACTTTATCTTTAGGAGCTGCTTTCACATATTAGGTTTAACTGTCCTAGTAAAAATCATAAAAATCTTATCATCGAATGTTTATGGGTTTGGTAATAATCTTACTAAGAAACATCTTAAAGATTTGATAAGATCCAATAATCCTAACATCATATTTTTGATTGAAACCAGAAATATCTCTAGAAAAATGAGTAGATATATAGCCCAATACAACTATCTGAATGCCTGCTTTTATGATCCAACTGGTAACTCTGGTGGTTTGTGATTGTTGTGGAAAGATAGAACTGATCTAAACATCATTGGATACAAACATAATATGATGCAGTGTTCAATCAAGTTTGATGCTAAAACTCAATACTCCTTGGTTACTTTTTTGTATGGTACTATTGACAATGACTTTAGAAGAATTCACTGGTCCTATATGTAAAATATTGCTAATCAAATGAATTACCTTTGGATTGTAGTTGGAGACCTCAATTTTGTTCTTAGTCAGGATGAAAAAGAAGGTGGAAACCCCCTTAGTCAGACTCAACTTGATGAGAACAATTACTTGTTAAAAAATAATGACTTGCATATCTTACCATTTGTTGGTAATCCCTTTACCTGGTCCAACCATAGGCAAGGTCAAAGTCTTATTTTAGAAAGACTTGATATGGTTTTAGCTAATATTGATTGGTCCAATTCATTTTGCTAATGCTGTCACTTACCATCTTATTCCTTTAGCTAGTGATCATTGCCCTATTATGCTTGCTACTTCTAGACAAGATTTTGTTACTCATACACTATTTAGATTAAATAGAATGTGGTTCCGGGATCCATTTGGTAAGAATGTGATTCATGAAAACTAGCAGACTCAAACCAATGGTTCTGCAGCTTTCAAATTGACCAAATCCTTATAAAATCCCAAGCATATCCTTAGAACTTGGAACTATGGACATTTTGGGAACATTAATACTCAAATATCTAAGATTAAAACCCAACTGGAATATGTTATTAGTTCAAGTTCTGACTCTAGTGATCCTGCTATTAATACTTTAAAGCAGCAATTAATTCATTGGTATGATGTTGAGTATGATTTTTGGAAACAAAGGGGTTAAAAGGATGAACTTTTGTTGGGGGTAGAAATACTGCATACTTTCACCAAAAAACCAACTTCCGTAGGAAGAGAACCCAAATAGATACTTTGTAAAAATGAATTAGGCTTGTGGCTGACTGATAGAAAGGACATAGCAGATAATCTTAAGAGTCATTTTTTTTAAATGTCTAGAACTACTAATCATCTTACAGATGTGGCTTATCATGACTTTATATCTCCATGTATATCTCAGGATGATAATGAAATGCTTGTAAGAATTCCAACTTTTGAAGAAGTTAAGAAAATTGTCTTTGATATGAAACCTTGGACTACTCCTGGTCCAGATGGGATTCATCCTGGTTTTTTCCAAACCATGTGGGATGATGTTGGAAATGACTTAGTTAATACGGTACAAACTTTTTTCCATTCTAAACACATTCTGAAACAAATGAACCATAACTTGATTTCTTTGATCCCTAAGATTAATTGCCCTAAGAATGCTGCAGACTTTAGGCTAATTAGTCTTTGCAATACATCATATAAAGTCATATATAAGTTGCTAGCCTCTAGAATCAAATTAGTACATAATAAGATTATTCCACCTTCTCAGGCAATCTTTATATCTGATAGATGTATAACTGACGATATTGTAGTGGCCCATGAGTTAGTTGATTTTATGAAAAAAAAATAAAAAAAAAAGATTGGATGGCTATCAAGTTAGATATGTCCAAGGCTTTGGATAGGATAGAATGACCTTTTATGTTGAGTACTTCGAGTAAGCTTGGATTCTGTGATGATTTTTGCTAATCAGTCAATGCATTAGTACTTGCTACTTCAATCATTTTAAATGGATTTCCATGTGAAACTTTTTCCCTCAAAGAGGGCTTAAACAGGGTGACCCCCTGTCACCATATTTTTTCATACTCTTCATGGAATCCCTTTTTAGGGGTTTACTTAAGGCTGAAAAAAATAATCAAATTTATGGAATTCAAGTTAATAATTTTTGTCCTGCAGTTTCCCATCTTTTCTTGGCATATGACTGCTAAATCTTTTCTAAAGCCAATGCAGTTGAGGCAAGGAAGTTGGTTAGTATTATAGAGGATTTTAGCAAATTCTCAGGTCAGTCAGTTAACTTCCATAAGTCTGGTTTAACTTTCAGTACAGGAGTTAGCAATAATGTTAGTAATAAAATATTTCCAATTTCTGAACATTAAAAAGTTGGCTCTAAATGAGAAATACCTAGGCGTCCCATTATTGGTTCAGAGAAACAAAATTCAGTCTTTGATAAGTGCATATTTTACATATTTAGAGTGTCAATTTCATGCTAGTATTTGCTAGATTTCTTGTGAATTATTGTATATTATGTTTGTTTTTGTTTATTTATCTTTTAGTAGGTGAAACATCCAAAAGAAGTAAATCGGCACTTAATTGCAAGAAATGAAGTGCTACAAGTGAAGAAGGGCCAAAGACCAGGCGTAAATTGCCCAAATCCATGATTTCTTGTCACCATCTCGTAGAGAACGAATAAACAAGGTCAACGGCGAGAGAATGAGGTCATTCCGACCTCGTATGAGGAAGTTATAGGAAAAACAAGAATTCAAGCTTGTCGGTTTCACAAAACTGACAGTCCAATAAAAGCTTGATTGGAATTACTAAAGGCACCTCAGTGTTCACTCAGGGCAGCCACATATATTAACTATCAGTGTGGCTCCTACCTAAGCTATGGGCGCCTAAATCCTTTATTCTTATAACCTAAGCCTAAAAACGAGGTCGAGTGCAATTCACTCCTTCCCATTTTCAGAACAGCGACCAAGGGTTGCTGCCGTTCTCATCTTCCACACAGCCGGCAAGCCTAGATTCTCAATTGTTCGTGAGTTCAGGTTGAGATTGAGGATCTTATACGAGTTGGAGACAGATACGGAAGAAAGGGGGTAATCGTTTGCTCTGTATTTGGATGTGTTTGTACGAGAAGGCAGGGAATTTGGGGATTTTTACTGGCCGGAATTTCCTTGAAGATTAACTATGCGTTCAAGGTTTCAAATGGGTTATGAAGAGATGGGTTCGAGTTTGAGAACAAGATTGAGAGGAGATGAAGTTGTTCAAGAGAGAGCAAGCTTGTGTAGTTCTGCCGTGAATTTGTCTAGTGAA
Organism: Papaver californicum; assembly: GCA_023531435.1. Taxonomy (NCBI): domain Eukaryota; kingdom Viridiplantae; phylum Streptophyta; class Magnoliopsida; order Ranunculales; family Papaveraceae; genus Papaver; species Papaver californicum. The sequence goes on along the minus strand of JAJJMC010031110.1, from coordinate 2,869,390 downwards.
ACAGATAGAATATGGTGGCTGTGGTAATGGGTTGAATTAAGAATACAAGACATGAAAGTGATGGTTCTGATAGGTTACAATGGTTAGCAGTTGAATTTGGCTGTAGCCGTGAAACAGCCGAGAAAGAAGAAGGTTAAGACAGAGATTGAAAGTGATAATAACCAAGACCTTGATGCTGTGGGTTTCACTCGAAATTATGGGTTTGATGTTTCGAATGAATTGATGTGTGAATGGTAATGCAGGGAAGGAGTTTGGGTGTCTTAATTAGCCAACAAAACCTTGTGTAAATCACCAACGGAATTGCAAATAACGTGCTTGACAAAATGACCGGTTATTCACAAATTCAGATTAGCTTTTTGCCACAGAGTGTCATGGGTCTGGTGATCATTTCCAAGGAAGAGGTCAGATTCAGTTGAAGCACGGCAGATGTGGTTCGAGTTTGTGGTAGAAAAGGCTTGTGACAAGTCTGTGAGCTCAAGTGAAGTTGTCCAAGAAGGGGTCCGATATATGCTGCTTGTCTGCTAAGGGTTGTGAAGTTGATTCTAGAAGGGAAGTTGGGTTGTACCTGGAATTGAGCATTAAAGATTAAGAAGAGGCAGAGTTTTGTGGCATATGGAGACTTGGTTGTCGGCAAGATAGAGTTTGGATGAGTTTTATTGCCGAGAAAACATGTATAAAGTGGCTGCTACGGCCGTTGATATAGAGATTGAATGGTGGCAGATTGAGAGGTGAATTAGAGTTCGAGATGGATTAGAAGACTAGGGTCCTTACCCGATTCGAATTTTTAGGATCTAGGAATTGTTTGAAGCTATAAAAGGAGAAGCTATACATAACCTAAACCAACCTCTCACGCCTATCTTTTCCTCCAACAGAGAGGAGCTTTTGCTCCTCTCCAACCTTCCATTCACGTCCAGGCCCAGCCACCACATATCCCACGTCTACAGCATACCACAAATAGTCCGCAGCCACCTACCAAGCACCATCTACCTATCATCCAGTACACAGCCACAGATTCACCATTCACATACTGGGTTTGCTTTGTTTGGTTCTGGATTTGTAGTTTTATTTTCCCTTTATTTGCTCTTCATTATGTTGTGTAGCTAATTTTATTTAATTATGGATGATTTTAATGTTCTAGACATTTAACTTAATTAGTTATATTAATTTATATTTATTTTTAATTATTTATCGATTGTTTTTATTATCTAATATTTTATGGATAATGCTTAGATTGTTTGGAACGTGTGCTAAATTAATCTCTTGATTATTATATCTCTAGTAGAGAGTGAGATACGTGTAATAGTCGAACAATGATTTACACAAGAAGAAATCGTGAGACCTTACAGAGGGATTCTGTGGAGCAATTGTGTTTGAAGACAACACTAGTATGCAGACCGAGCTTATGCGTTTGATGTTAAGATCAACCTAAATTCATAAATCGTAATGCATTCGTTTGGGTTACACCTTAAAAGCTTATTCTTGGTGGCTCAAATGGATGGAATCTGGTAGTCAAACACTTCCGTATCCAGTGACACAAGGAGTTTTGGAGATAGCAGAGCTTATTGCTATTCTACGATTGGTGATGAATGATTCTAACGAAAGATAGATAGGTATACTACTCGAGTTAACATTTGGTAACAACGAATGATTCTCTAATCATCTTTTCTTTTAATTGTCTCTCTTATTATTTTCTTTCTTATTATTTTTAATTATTTTAAACAACCAACCCCCTTTTTAATATTTAATCTAGTTTTGCTAATCCAAATAACCTATCAATTACATAGCTTTTTGTGGGAACGATCCTTACCATCGTTATATTACTAGTTAATTAGTAGAAAATATATTGATCAATTTGTTACACTTACGACACGCATCAGTCTTTTATTCCTATACTAGCTAGAAAAATATAGTGATAAACTAATTATCTGGAAAGCTAAGTTTCTTAATCAAGTTGATAGGGCTACTTTATCCCAATTTATGCTTGGTAGCCTTGCTTCCCGTTACACAACATTTTTTCTTTTTCCAAAAAAACTTACAAATAATATTGATTACATCCAAATGAGGTTTTAGTGGAACAAAAAGAAAGGTAACAGAGGCATTTACCTTAGGAAATGAAATAAGGTAGTTCAACCAAAACGCCCAGGTGGTATGAACTTCAAACAAACTGTTGTTATGAACAAGCTCTTCTAGCCAAGCTGGCATGGAGAATCTTGCATTCTCCTGATGCTTTGTGGGTCATAATCTTAAAAGATAAGTATTTTCAGAAATTGAATCCCTATACTTGTTTATTTTCTAATGGTTCATGGATTTGGAGGGGCATATGTGAAGGTTTGGATATTGTTAAAAAAAATTGCATGCTGGGAAGTAGGAAATGGTGAGTCTATTTATATCTGGAAAGATATATGTGTACCTTATATACCAACTACCATTAGGGCTGTCAATATACATCCGAATTCCGTAATCCGTTTTCGACAATCCGATATCTTATAGGATTTTATCCGATTTATCGGATTTCGGATTCCGGAATCGGAATTACTATCGGATTTTACCTCCTTAGCCTAACGGAACCGGATTAGGCAATATCCGAGAGGTTAATGTCCGACATCCGATAACCCAGGGGTGTACTTGTAATTTCCTACCCCTAATACATTTGCACCACCTTTCGGTCCTTTCCTCTTTCGTCTCTCTTCAGTCTTCATAGAGAGTCAGAGATACAAGTCGATTAGGTTTAGGGATAGTGAAGAGAAACTGCCCCCTCTCCCCACTGATCTAATCTTTTCCTTCATCTAATCTTCAACCAGGTTTATTGTGAAATCACCTTCTACTCGGGATATATTATTCATTCTTGTGATCAAGGTAATTTATTTCTTCTTTGTTTCGTGATTTGGGATGTTTTTTGTACCTGAGTGTGAAGATTTTCTAGGTTTCGATTTGTGGGTGTGTTGATTTTTAGGTTTCAGTATCTGGGTGTGATGATTTGTTGATTTTTGGACATCTTTGATTTCGTTTGCTTTTGGTTATCAACATAAATTTATTGTGGAACTGTTAGGGAAGCAACTTTTTTAATGATGTTGTGTTAGCAACATTAGGTCATAATGCTGTGATGACAATATTAGTTATTCACTGTGAACAACTAGATTTAGACTGGTTGTAGTTTAACTATCAGGTTTAGTGTAAGTATCTTTCAATTTCAGTCTTATCAGGTCTTTGATTCTAACAAAACAATCATTTTACAATGTGTAGAGAATCTGAAATACAAATATATATGAAAATGACCTTTTTTGTTACGTGATTGTCTCCACTATATTTTCAGTTTTCTTTTATCAGTCTACTTGTTTGTTTTTTGTTACTTTACATTCATTTTGTGTGATATACTATGACAGACATTATCTGGAGTAAAGTTATATGTTTTGTATTGCTAGAGAATAGATAATCATCCACCCATGTAAAGTCTCCATAATCTCTGCATTTCATATATGGAAAACCATTATTATAACTGTTTTTTGAAATATTAACCTTCATTGTACCACTGCAACTAGGTTTGAAACATTGAATCTGGTTTGAACTGTATAACATCCTTATTACATCAAAACATGGTTCCCTGCACCTTGTGTACATCCAGACTCGACGTAGCCATTGGCTCCATAGGTTGGGCCAGACCGCCAAAACCTAAGATATGATGAATTTGAAGCCAGAATATCAACCTTGAGGCCATTGCTACAGTCAACAGGATTGCCACTGGTGACCTTCTTTTGTTAGTGGAACTGTGTCGTAACCAGTGTTGTAGGTGGCGAGTGGGGATGTTGCATCACATGATTTGTAATCGGAAGTAGTCACCTCTAATGCGAATGGCGTTATGATGAGAAATCTGATTAGTTGGCTAGATGGTAAGAATTGTATATTGCTTGAAGGAAAAATGTTTCACATGAGGTGTAGCAACCACATACTACATTTGATTGTATTGTATGGCATGAAAGTAGCTGCAGAGTTAATAGAGGGTATAAGAGGGTGTGTTAAATATGTTAAGTCTTCACAAGCTAGGAAAGAGAAGTTTGAAACAGCATTGGCACAATGTAGATTGTCTGGAAAGTCAGTTAGTTTAGATGTGGACACAAGGTGGAACTCCACTTTTTTAATGCTTAAGAATGCAATTGCACTTCAAGAAGGTTTTGAAAGACTAAATTAGTTTGATCTTGATTTCAATCTTCTTCCATCTAGACAGCAGTGGGAACAAGGAAAATTAATTTGTAAATGTTTAGAGGTTTTTAATGATATTTCAAATAAGTTTGCAAGGATTAAGTATCCAACTGCAAACTTGTATTATAATGGGGTGTATGAAGTTAACAAATGCATCAAAAGTTGGGAAGATAGTTCTTTTGTCTATATCAAAGAAAATGGGGTTAAAAATGAAAGAAAAGTTTAATGCATATTGGAGTGACTGCAATTTGGTTATGAGCATTGGAGTGGTTTGAGATCCAAGGTATAAGGCAAAATGGGTAAAGTACACATATAAGAAATTGTATGCAATTGATAACTATGGAGATGAGTATGAGAAATTCAAAACAGACTTGAGCCAACTTTTCAATGCATATGAATCTGAAAGCAGCACTGCAGCTCCTGATTTCTTTGGCAACTCTATCTCTACCATGGATATAAGCAGCTCAGGTACAAGTACAACTAACCCAGATTATGCTGAGTTTATGATGGAAAATGATGAAGATGGTGTTCAGAAGTCTGAGTTGGAGAAGTACTTAGAAGAACCAATTCTTCCATCTCTGTCACCCCAAGATGAGTTTAACTTTGATATATTGAGTTGGTGGAAGCTAAATGCCCCTAAGTACCCAACTCTCGCAAAGATCGTAAGAGATGTTTTGGCTGTTCCAGTGACTAGTGTGGCATCAGAATCCATGTTTAGTGATGGTGGTAGGGTTCTTACAACACATAGAACTTCATTAGATCCATAATTAGTCTAAGCATTGCTTTGTCTAAGTGATTGGTTGCCAGACTTCTTTGATCCAGGTTAAAAAAAAATTCCTTTGCTTTATCCTCAATTTTTCATAGTTTCAATTGTTGTTCTTCTGATTTCTGATTGATTTTGAATATTTGTGTACTAACGCAGATATGGAAATTGAAGACTGAAGTTGATGCAACAACATGCAAGCAGCCAAGCAAGAGCACTAGCAGTCTGCCATTGCCTTTATTTCTTTTGCTGCATGTTATTTGTTTGTGACTTTTTATGGGTTGTCTTTGTATTTTCTTTTCATGTGTGAGACTGAGAGACTGAACTGAACTCTGTTTTAGAACATTTTGAATGTGTATGAAGTCAGAAGAAGTCATTTTAATTTTGTTTGTTTTTTGTTTTTTTTTAACCCAGAATTCGGATTTTATCGGAAAAATCTGAATTTCCGATAAGTTAACCTTAACCTTATCGGATTGGGTTTTTTAGAATCCGTCGGATTTTATTGGATTTTGGAATTCCGATAACCCTTAACCTTAACCTTATCAGATTTGTTAAAATCCGACGGATTTTTGTCCGTTGACAGCCCTAACTACCATTAATTCACAATCTTTCAGTTAAAATATGGTTAAAGTTTCTTATTTGATGGATACTAACACTGAAAGTTGGAATGTGCAGGTTCTTGATACTTTGTTTAATACTAAAATTGTTGATAAAATTCAGGAAATTAGAATTCCTTTTAGTGGTCAAGACTAACTTAGGTGGCAGCCTAGCTCCAATGGAATGTTCACAGTTAAATCTTCCTATAATGCCATTTTAGCAAGCATGAATAATACTGTTTTAATACATAATCAAAATCAGATAAATTAGAATAGTTTTTGGAAAACCAAGTTGTTTATCAATGTTCTTCACTCCCTTTGGAAGTGTATTCAAAATTGTCTCCCAATTGGTGATAAACTTGTTAAATTTGCTCCTAACACTAATACTCAGTGTTGCTTCTGTGATAATGGAATTGATAATATGCAAACATATATTCATAGATTGTATTTTTGCTAAAACAATATGGAATGCTATAAATCCAAATATGGATAGCTCTATGTTAAATATAAATTTAGACAACATGTTTAGAAACATTTTTCATCCAAATAACCCTTTGTAATAACACTGGATTAGTAGGAGTGGTTTGGCTTTGTTATATGGCATCTGTAGAAAGCTAGATGTGGATTTGTTTTTGAGAATACTAAACCAAATATGAACAACATTCTGAATTTGATTAGGTCTGATTTTGATGATTGGCATAAGGTACTGGATACTATAGTAGATAAAAATAGAAATGGCAGTGCAAGAGAACTTTGTATATGGCGTAGTCCTGACCCTCCCTTTGTTAAATTAAATTTTGATGTATCATTCCTCGAGCTACTAAAGATGTTGGTATAGGATTAATTTTGTGTTATTCTGTAGGATGCTGTGATAGAGTTAGTTCATGTCATATTAAAGCCTTAGATCCAGAGCATGCGTAAACTAAAAACTTACTGGAGACAGTTTTATGGGCAGCAAGGAAAGGCGTAAAACACTTACACTTGGAAAGGGACTGTGCAAATGTAAATGCAGCAGTTAATGGCAAAATATAATCAATAAAATAGACAACAAGAAACATTATAACTGATTGTTTGAATATTTTAGCTACTTTTGATAGTTGGATATGTTTTTTTAATCATAGATAATGTAATAATGTGGCAGATATTATAGCCAAAAATGATTTATCCATCTCTGTTGATCGGAAATGGTCAGACAATGTTCCTCACTAGGGGTGCACAAAGGTCGGTTCGGCTCGGTTCTTGGTAGAACCGTGTACATGTACCTGTACCTCCCTATGGTCGGTCCTCTACCCGTGTACCTGTACCCTGTACCCTATACTCTCGGTTCGGTTCTGTACCCTGTAACCGTTTTCTCGTTTCGGTTCTGGTCGGTTCCAGTCCTGTACCCTTTTTTTTTCCTAAGCCCTTATACTGAAATTTGAGCTGCATTTATAACTACCAAAGAATGTTTTCACACTCCACAATAATGCAACACACCTATGTTACTTTCTAAGCTACACCTAACTTTCTAAGTTGTGTAGATGTTTACATTCAATTTGAAACAACTAATGTATCAAGAAGAGATTCCAAGAAAGGTTTCTTCTTTGGATTTGGACTGATTATACAATAAAACCATAAAAGTATAGATATACATGTACAAAAATGCATCGATGCATAAGAAATATGGCAAGAGATACACAAAAGTATCATCCATTGTTGAATAAAAAATCAATCATATTCATGAAGATCGTTTCATGTGAAACCCAAACATAGCCCTTAGCCATCCAGAAGGTCAAACTCTCCTGCTTTTTGTCTATACGGCTCAAATAAAAACGACCATCTCAATCCACAAGTATTCCAGATAGCATCCACAGATGCCTTAACCTGAGGCAAAAAGAATATAAAACAACCCAAATAAACTACAAGACAATTAATGATTTTTCGATATGCTCAGCTACATCATAAGCAATAGTTGCTGCAACAAGGATGGATATTAAGTCTTCACACCATCTAATTAATCAAAGGAAAAATTACACCTTAATAAACACAAACAATCAAATTATGAAAAATTGGACACTTACTAGGCGATTGTGGAAGTAGAAATAATAACTCTGCTAGCACCTGAAAAGATACATTTCAACTTAGTGGTTCAAATAAAAGCTCTCTAACTAACTCATCAAAAGAATGCATATAGAATGTGTACATGTATAGCTGGATTTTTTATATCCATAACCATGCAAACAAAAACTTTAGTTGATATTAAGTTGGACTCGTTCTAAAAATTTAAAAGGAACGAGTCAAAACCTTCACAATTTCATCGCATATGAGAGGATTCTCTTTCAAGAACTGTAGGGCTTTATCAATGCCCTATCCCAACCTGCAATGAGAAAATTTCAACCCATTAGAGTTGTTCAAATAGGGATACTCATGGAAACATGACCGTTTTAATCAGAACAAGTGTTTTACTTGCAAGTCAAACAACACACCTCAAAATATACTAGAAACATGCAAAAGGTATTTTATCTTTCTTCCATGGGCATAACAGATCAATAATTCATTAACTTTTTCCATCATATCTAGGAGCCGATCCAAGTCAACTTCTCGCTCTTCAAGATTTCTCAGTACCTGGAACAAGAAGTTTCAAATAGTAAATAAAGCACATAAGAAAACATTCATATGTCCCAACTGCTTGATCAAAATTGACAAACAATTCCTCATATGTTCAATGCTTTTGTATGACAAACCAATCGATGCATAACAATTGTCTTCCCAGTACCTGTACAGAAAATCCACACAAAATATAACTCAAATCACATTTTTATACATTGCAGAGGAAAACAAAACGTTAACAATTTGAGCAAGTAGTAAATACCTGCCATTCCAAACACAATGATGATAACAAGATTATTCTTGACAGTAGCAGTTTCATCTATTTCAAGTTTTCACATTGTATTAAAAAATATATCTTCAATCTCCTTCCCCTTATTAGACTATACAATACAATAAAAAAAAAAGGGAAAAATGGAAGAGAAAAGAAAAGGGGAATTATCTGAGTGTTGGAAGATTTAGCAAATCAGTCTGTATCAATACAGGTTTTTCCACTAGCTTTGAGACAAAACCTATCTCCATTCTTCTCAATCCCGAGAGTTTTCCACTCAAAAATTTCTGCACAACAACAAGAAAACTTAAGAATTCAGAAATCTCAATCATGAGAGTTTTCCCCTTAAAAATCTCCACACAACAAAAAGAAAACTTAAGAATTCAGAAAATTTCAATGTGGTTTCTTCTCAACACGAGTAAAATCTCGAAATATAGAAATCTCACTGGGAAAATTTATCAAATAATATGTCTGACTTGCTACCAACACTTACCAGCCACCACCAAATATCAGCACCAAACCCACCACCAAGTCAACGGAGTTGACATCTATCCCTAACACAGCCGCCATCAATTATAACAAGATAAAGCACCACCACCAGTAACACACTGACTTTATAATCAACTCCACCAATCATCCTCAACAACTCCATTAATCACTATCTCACACAAACAGATCGATTAGAGAAAGAAAGGCAAAGGGTTTTGTTAAGATAAAACCCTAGAAAATCACAAATTAAATCACACATCTCTAGAAATTTGTTATAGAAGAACTGTTTTCTTGTTCTTTTTCTTTCAGTAGACAGACAAAATTGGGGTTTATTATTCTTTCGATCGAGTTATTGAGTGAGTAACCTAACTTAGAAACAGAAGGATGAGATTAAAAGTCTAATATCTGATCAACGGTTAACATTATTCGGTTCCTTCGATTCGGTCGGTTCCTAGGTAAAACCTGTACCTGGTACCCGGATGTACGTTCTCTTTTTTTGTACCTGTACCCTCGGTTCGGTCCGTTTCAGGTACGGTTCCGATTCGGTCCTTCGGTTCCAGTCGGTTCCTGTGCAGCCCTATTCCTCACTAGATATATCTTGGTACGTAGGAGGACTTAACTATGTAAGACATAATTTAGCTGAATAAGAGTTTTTTTATTAAAAAAAAAGAAAAGAAAAGAAAAGAAAAAAAGAACTACCACTTGTCACATGTATGACTCACACATGCGCATATCCCCTAAACCTAATGGGCAACATCACACTGCTCTTGATTGTATTCTCTTCTAATTCGGCTCTGAAGTGACAGAGACAATCCCTCCTTCCTTGCCTCCTCTGTGATTCTCCTTCTGAATCAAAACCCTTAAACCCTAAAAAAAATCGCAAAATGGCGAAACAGAAAACTGAGGCTGATTCTAACAAGAGTAACAGGAAGAAGAAGGTAACTTCCAAAAAGCTTCAATCTGGTCCAAACACAGTATTCATGAAATACAAAGCTCCTCTGGATAATCCCTTCGAAACCCTCTGGTCTCGTAGGAAGTTCGATGTCATGGGTAAGAAACGTAAAGGTGAAGAAAAACGTCTTGGTCTGTCTCGTTCTCGAGCCATTGAGAAGGCAAGTTCATCCTTTCTCTTAATCTGATTTCTTATATAATCCTACTTCACTTGTACGATATTCTTCCCTTTTGTAAATTACACTTGCTTAACCAGTTTTAGGTCAAGTATTTGAAGTGCTTAAATAAAGATTGCTATTTTCCTTTTAAGACACAAAAGATGTGTGTTAGGATAGTGTTACATTATCACATTAAGTTTACTGTTTTACAATGTTAATGTGTTGATTTTGATTATGTTCTGACAACAGAGAAAAGATACTCTCCTGAAAGAATACCGGCAAAGTGGCAAGTCTTCTGTTTTTTTGGATAATCGAATAGGGGAAAAAAATAATGAACTCGGGGAGTTCGATAAGGCTCTTCTTCGTTTCCAGCGCGAGCGGCAGGTTTTGTACTTTAAAATTTCTTAGAACTGTGTTTCTCTGATGTTGAGGTGAGGGTCTTTAGTAGATAAAACGGGAGGCTGTTCTCATTCTCTTTACCATTTTCTTAATTTTCCAGTTAAAGGTCAACAAGAAAAACAAATATAACTTGTCTGATGGAGAAGAAGGTGACAATGAATTTCATGGTGCCGGTGCATTTCCAGAGAGGGATGATTTTGAAGATGACATTCCACTAGATAATGAAGCAGATGAGACAAGTATGTATGCTGTTTATAAACTGTTTGATATATTAGTTATATTCCTTTGGGTAATATGATGTATAGCACTTGATTCAGATCATCCTTACAAGAAAATGAGGCTCAGCTACGCTGTTCACATTTGTTTTCAAAAGGATAGAGCTATTTTAGTGTACTGTAAATAACTAATGAAAGTTATGGAACTTTCTATGCATATGCATATTTCCTCTAATTGTCCATTATAAAGCTTGTAATCATTAACTATGTTCTTTTGTACAGAGAAGTTTTCCGTTCAACTTGGTGCACATAATGCGCAATTTGAATCAGGACTGGGTCGAGAGGATAGTGTAAGAAACATTCTTTATTCAATTTCCCTTGACACTGAAATTGGTTCTCTGTCACGAAATGTTAATGGCATTGCATTTTCTTCTGGAAGCATGTGGGTTTGTTAAATTTTTCCAGATTTTATAAATGCTGCCACATAACTCACACACTTCCTCTATTTATATGATAAACAACATTTGAGTTGGTTTTAGAGTCCTGATACTGTGACTGTCACTGTGATACTATATTCTATCCTCTTTGCAGGGGAAAAAGAGCAAGAAAGAAGTAATGGAGGAGGTTATGTTAAAGAGCAAATATTTCAAGGTACTGCGACTTGTTAGAGTTATAATTAACAATATTCATCTCATTAAGTTTACCCCAGCTGATTTTTGATTAATTCATTTTCCTCGCAGGCCCAAAAAGCAAAGGATAAAGAGGAGGACGAAGAGTTGTTGAAAAAATTAGATGATGAGTTTGCAGCTTCTCGAAGTTTGCTAGAAATGACTCAACCAGGAAAGCGTAATGCTTTGAATGCCCTCAAGGGCAACTCGAGACAATCACTAGAGAAAGATAAACTAACTGCTTCCACTAAGAGAGAACCTATCCAACAGGTAACGTTTCCGGTTGTTGCAACTCCACTCTGTTAACTGCCTCCAGATATTCATTTTTATAATAGGCTTACATTCATTGCTAAGAAGTAAAAAACGTATGAGGTATGCCTTGAGGCGCACCTTTGTGCTCAAAAACAATACCGCCTCAGTATTACGCCTCTTTGGCGGCTTCTCCATAAGATCAATCTCTGGCTAAACTCTAGATGTAACTTTACTTAATAACAAGTTTGAACTGAAGTGTAGATTAAACTAAGAGAGAAAGAAGGCTGCTGTAACATGCAGATAATACAAAATAGGTTAGTTCTTTTTAACAAATGCGAGGCTATGCCTTGACGCCATCTCGGGGCACCGCGTCGCCTCGTCAAGTATAGAAGTTATTTTAAACCTGTTGTTTTTCGTACTTCCTCAATCACTGTTACCTGACCTAAATCATAGTTCAAGCTTTTTCATTATTCATTTGGTTTCAATGTTCATAAGAGCATCAAGGTTTCAGTTATGTCATGTTTCTAGTTAAAGTTTATCTAAGGATTGTCTTGCCTTTTAAGCTTAACAGATAGTTTGGGTGAGACAAGATCTTAAGTTTTGGCTATGTGTATTGGTTTCGAAGTTAATCGATTCAGTTTCCATCTTCCAAAACTTCTTTTTCCGTCCCTTACAGGAAAGACCTGATGAGTACGACAAGCTTGTTAAGGGGATGGCTTTGGAGAGACGTGGTCGTCCATCAGACAGGACAAAGACCCCTGAAGAGATAGCCCAGGAAGATAGAGAACGTCTTGAGCAGTTGGAGGTATGTTACAGAAACCATATAATTATATTGGCTCTGATCACCATCTTTATCACCATCAAAATTACGTTATCACATTGCAACATTGTCTATACTTGTCTTTGTGACTTATCTGTGTTAAAAAAATATATTTATGCTTGTACAGGAGAAACGCCAAAAACGGATGGACGGAACGGATGATTCTGGTGATGAAGACAGTGATGATGATCTTGAAGATTCAAATAAAACCTCATCCCAGAAATTAAGGTCTATATCTGGGGATGATCTTGGAGATTCCTTTTCTGTTGATGAAGAAGTAGGCCATAAAAGGGGTTGGGTTGATGATATATTACAAAGGGAAGGTCGCACTATTGAGGATGATGATAGTGCTTCATCTGAGGAAGCTGATGGAGATGGAGAAGAAAGTGAAGAAGAAGCTGGAAGTGATGAAGTTAATGTTAAAACTGGGAAAAGTAATTCCTTGAAGGATTGGGAGCAAAGTGATGATGGTGACGATCTTAGTATAGATTCAGATGAAGATAATGATGATGAAGGTGAAGAAACAGAGGGTAATGAGGAGATGGAAATCTGTGTCAAACCAAAAACTAAGAATCAGATAGCAAATCTTTCAACTGTTAACAAAACTGAACCAAGTGTTAATCAGCCTCATACCAAACAAGAGCCCCTTCCCTTTGTGATTGAAGCACCAAAAACCTTCTCAGAGCTCTCTAAGTTGCTGGAGAACCGGTCGGATGTTGAAATTATTGAGGCAATAAATCGGATACGTGCTTGCAACGGAGTCAGGCTTGCTGCAGAAAACCGAGAGAAAATGCAGGTACATTGTTTGGACTAACTAAGTGATCCTCAAAATTTAATTTTTGATCCCATTTTAATTAGTGACAGAAGTATATGGAAAGTCAAACCATAAAACAAAAAAGAAGCAAATTTTTACGATGTGAAAATTATGATTTGAGCGGAAATTTAAAATTGGGGTTTTGATTCTCTGGATTCTGGTTACCACTCACTTCACTTGTGTTGTGAAGCTTATTCTCTAAATGATCATGGCAGAATTGATTTCCAGTGATACATAAAACAATGTTCATAATGTTAGAATTTTTGCCGATATTAATTTGAAATAGATTTATGCTATCTATACTTGTGACTTCCGTGACACTAGATATGCTAAAATATATGTATCCCCTTTCTCTAGTTTAAAATCGTTTTCCCAAAAAATGTTAACTTTTGAACTTTGAACTTTGTCACACACCTTAACGTCTCAGTAGATTTTTCTGCGTTTTCTCGAAACACGTCAAAGAAGATAGCTAGATAAGAGAAGATTATGTTATGTTAATTTGATTTTCATTGCTATGTAAGAAGATATCAAGAATTGTGTGTGAAGATATATACAAAAACCGTCTACAAAAGCTGTATTCTAAAGTTTTCATTCTATTTTCAGATCTTCTATGCCAATCTCTTGATGTATTTTGCTACCCTACCGGTCAAAAAGCCTCTAAATTTCAAGTTATTGAATTTATTGGTCAAGCCCCTTGTGGAGATGAGCATGGATATCCCATTTTATGCAGCTGTTTGTGCTCGCGAACGTCTACGTCGTACTCGTGAACTGTTCTGCAAAGATATTACTAATCCAGGTCAGCCATTGATAACTCTTCATAGATACTTTCAAATTGGTGAAGCAATTTATGCACAATTGTTGCGTCCCAAACTGATGGACTTTCGTTAACCTAAGCAGAGAAAAGCTGTTGGCCCTCCTTCAAAACATTGTGTCTCCTAAGGCTGTGGTCCATCACATTTCCATGCTCGGATTTCCGTCACGCTGTCATGACACCAGCGATGTTGTTAATGTGTGAATATTTGATGCGCTGTCCTATAACATCAGGCCGAGATATCGTCATAGGATCCTTCTTATGCTCCATGGTTCTCTCGGTATGTGTATCATAGAAGTTGTTTTAAATTCTGCTTACTTTCGGCAGTCACTGATTTTCTTGTGTGCATCTCAGTTTCTCCATGCTCAGTAGATCTGAATGATACATAAGCATACAATATTCTCAGCTCCATGTGTACTTTCCGCTAGCATACAGTTTCAATGCAGATATGGTGGAGGCATTGATGATTGTAGTGTTTAACTATATTTTGTCATATTACTATAAATGACCTCATTTTAGAGGAAGAAAATCTTAATTACCCCATTAAAACTAGACAAATCGACTGACTACATCAGAAGCCTCTTAAAATGTTAATTTGTAGTCTATTATGGACTTGAATGTGATGTTAGATTTGTTTTTCAGATTGTTACTGGGACACATCTAATGTCCCGCAAACGGACCCCTAGTTAGTGCTGTGATCCAATGAACTTTAATGGTAGCTTTTAAATTATAAGAGGAAGCGGTGCTAGCTTTTTGGGCCCTTAACTTGTGTGCCGTTCTATGTGCTTTTTGGCTTTTGCGAAGTATCAACACACATGTATTGCTTTCTTCTTCTTATTTGCCTACTTTAGGTTAGGATATTACAAATTTTGCATGGTTCTGTCACAATATGTCATCTATTCTACACCTTCCATCAGTTTTTGAGACTTGCTTATGTTTCCATTAGTGAACCAACCTTCGTTCTTTATGAGTAGTCACGGTTTATTTGTCCTCATGAATCTTGTCTTGATATTAAGTTTGATATCTTTGTTCTGCAGATCGCCAGACAATCCAAGAAGTTCTACCCAGAGGCCCTAATATTTCTACGAACTGTGCTAATATCGGCGTTAAAGTCTGGAAAAAAGTTGCCTTCTAATTTGCAGGTGCATTCTTAGTTTGGCTTTGTCTCTTCTATAGCTATGGTTTCACATGAAAAATCACGTCCTTTCACTTCTGTAAACAGGTTTCTTATTTGTCGGAACTCAAAATGCTCAAGCCCTGGTTGTGCTCAAGGGATAATGTATCTGAAGTACATACTCTAGATTTCCTCGTAGTTATAGACAACACCGACGATTCTCCATTTTTCGGCTCTGATAATTTCAGGTCAGTTGTTTGTCCAAGTGTTTTATACATGATTATCTTGCTTCCGTTTGGAAGTTCGTCACTGAGATGGTATTTTTCAATTACAGGGCTAGTGTGCTTGTGTCAGTGATGGAAATTCTACAAGGTTTTGTTGAAGTCTATGAAGGATATAATTCTTTCCCTGAAATATTTATGCCAATTTCTACTTTGCTAAATGAAGTGTCAAAACAGAATCATATACCAAGTCAGTTACAAGATAAGATTAATGATGTCACTAAGTTGATAGAAACAAAAGTAGACGAGTATCACTTGCTACGTCAACCTCTTCAAATGCGAAAGAAAAGGCTTGAACCAATCAAATTGCTGAATCCCAAATTTGAGGACAAGTATGTACCTGATATCATACCTTTCTCTCAATATTCTATTAAGATATATATCATAAGCAGTAGTTTAATTATAAAACTTCTTGCAGCTATGTGAAAGGCAGAGATTATGATCCAGACCGTGAACGGTCTGAGATGAAGAAGTTGAGGAAACGATTGAAACGGGAGGAGAAAGGAGCAGCTAGTGAACTCAGGAAGGATAATAAATACTTAGCTGAGGCAAAACTAAAGGCTTTAGCAGTGGAGAAACAAGAAAGAGCCGAGAAAGTAGGAAAAACAATGGCTTTCCTTCAAGAACAACAACATGCGTTTAACTCTGGGGTGTTGGGTGGCAAAGGGAAGAGAAGGAGATAAGTCGAAAATTGACCTAATATACAGGCCTCATCCTTATTTGCATGGGTATTTATATTTCTTTTTTCTTCCAGATTTTTACTGTTGTTGAGAACTCGGGGTAAAGGTATTCCTGTACACATGGATACCCTTGACTGATCACAGAAAGCAGAAGTTCAGCTTTCCAATCTATTGCTGTTCCATGATATTGTACTCAGTGTTTGACATATTAAGCAGTTTTGTGATAGAGTCGTATTTGTTTCTCTAACTACGTTCTGTATACCCTTTGGTTAAAAGATGGACAAAGGCATCGATCTCTATTTGCTCTGAAATAGGTCATTTGGTATGATGAACAGAAGGTTATAAGATTTAATGACTTGATTATAGGATATATTCTTTATGTTGAAAACTGCTAATTTTATGTCGCTTTATTAAAAACTGCACAATGTTGGAGAGCCACTGTATTGAGTTTTGAATGTTTACAAGTGAACTTTGATGGTATTTGTTTGATTATGCTCGTAACTTGATACCATTCCTTGTGTTTAAAATGTGGTGTGTATGTGGGTGTTGATGATTTTTATTTTATTTGAAACACTAATCTGGATGCATATAGTCTGACTTGCCCGGAAAAATGAACCTAGGTTTAAGCTGCGAATTAATACATAATGAGTCTTTATCTGTTACATTGGGTTCGCTCTTAGAACCAAGTCTTCTCACCACAAGGACCTGAAAAGGTTCTATCTTTACTTGGCTATAGAAGGGTTCAATTTTTCTGTTACTAGGCCAGTTAGTATCTGCTCACTTGCATATTAAAGCATCTTAGTTCTACGAATAAGAGATGTGATGCGTTGTTATTCTGCTATCTTCCAATCTTATCTTATCCTTATTCTTACTAATACAAAAGAAGAGGCCTATTTTTGGTTGGTCATAAAAATAATATTTGATGTAATCTTGATATTATAAAAATAATTTTCAACATCACTTTAATATATTTATTAATTTATTTATTTTAATATTTTTTGAAAGTTACTAAGAAGAAACAAAACTACAATAGAGAAGAGAACTCACCTAACAAGTGAGTGATACAAGGAGGGGAAATCAACCATTGATCAGAAGAGTAGTGAGAAACAGCAAAAGCTACCGAGGAATGTGCCACTCTATTGGCATCCTTTTTGATAAAATGAAATTCAACAGAACTAAATGAGCTAAGTTTCTCCTTAATCCTAGAGATAGTATTATTTATGCACTAGGGAAAGAGAAATTGTTGAACTTCAAAGAGTTAATAACAATGACGGAGTCGCCTTCAATAATGATTTTCTTGAAGCCCTTACTGATATCCAAATCAACTCCCATTAGAGCGCCAAAAGCTTCAGCTTCAATAGGAGAACTGAATTCTAGAACTTGAGTCTGATAACCATTAAATCCAGCATGGGAGTCCCTAGCAATAGCTTCGCATCCATAGGCTCTAGGGCCAGCAGCCCCATCAAAATTAATTTTGAATTTCGGAGAGGGGGTGCGGGGACCAGCTTACCTCATAGAATCCAATAGATCTTGTTCAGTTGGAAGCACGTAACTGTCTTGAGGAATGGCATCTAAATTATACCAGTAAAGAGCCCCATTAATCATAGATTTAATATTGACTTTAACTTTGTCGAAGATGATGTTTCTGGTTTTCCAAATAACCAAAAGAAGGTTGGCTCCTGATTTCAATTTAGAATAATTACCACCTTCCGATAATCAAAGTTTGATATAGTGTTCAAGCTCACATCAGTTCTGAAATTCATCGGAGAAGCAAACAGAAAGGCTTGAGAAACTGGAAAGTAGAGGAAAATGTGGTCAATGGATTCAACTGCTCCCTGACAAATACTACAATCATCATGGCACTCCTTTGAGAATCTCATAATACGACTACCAACAACAACACCATTGTTGAATAATCTCCACAGGAACATCTGTATCTTAGAAGGTAAAGTTTAACCAACCAGGATTTCTTCTAATGAAAATCTCCATTGTTCCCTGCAGTGAAAGTAGATGGCCTTCTATCTTTGAGAGTTTTAAGAAATGACTTTGTCGAGAATACCCCATTTGGGTGATGAATCCATAACAGTTTATCTTATGTAGTATCCTCATGATCACCAGAGATATGAATCTCCAAAATTATATCGACTTCATAAGAAGAAAAATATTGTTGGATCTTGTCGACATCCCATCTGACAGGATTTTGAAGGATTAACTCACTTACTTTAGATGGAGAGCTAAAAGTATTGGGAATCAAACTGGGAGCCTTGTTTTGAAGCTTTGAGACCCAAGGGTCACTCCATATACTGATCTTATTGCCATTACCAACTGCCCAGCAACAACCATCTTTCATATCAATTCTACAACTCAGCATTGAGACCATGTAGATGAACATTTTCGAGGTTTCTTGATTCCCCAAAAATTGTCTTCCTTAAGATACTTAGCTCTCATGAGTTTACCCCATATACAATCTTTATTATCTAAGAAATTCCACACAAGTTTGGCAACCATTGCTTTGTTAAGATGCTGTAAAGATCTGATGTCCAAACCTCCCATCTCTTTTGTTTTTTCGAACCCACCAAAATCTACCTATAGTCCTTGTAAGTCTCTCCAAAATCTTCTTAGGGATGATTGAAGTCGTCATAAAGTAAGGAGGGATAAGACCTAACACATGTTTTATCATTATAGTTCTCCCTGCATGTGTCAGCTGACTTTTCTCCCATCCTGCTAGTTTAGCATCAAATTTGTCAACATGAAAATCAAAGGAAGCATTCCTGTGAGATGGTTTAAGGAGCTGGTGGCTACATACTTATCACTAATTTGCATCTGTTGAACACCCACGGTACTGGCAATCTCTAAACGTCTGTTGGGATTAACACCTTTGCTAAAATGAATCGCAGATTTTTGCATATTTGTATATTTCCCTTACCGAGAAGCACGGGTGTTGAGGATTATCTGCAAGGTGTTCAAAATTTTCTCATTTAGGTTTCCAAAGAGAATAAGGTCATCTGCAAACATAAGGTGAGAAGCTGGTGGAGCATTTTGACAAATTTTATAGCCATTATAGAGAGCATTATTCTCCATAGTTCTCATCAGCCAAGATAAACCTTGAGTGCAAAGGATAAATAAATTGAGGGAGAGGGGATAACCTTGTCCCGGACCTCTTTCACTAGTGAAGAACCCCTCATCTTGACCATCACAACTATAGAGAAAGAAGCAGTCGAGATGCATTTCATTATAAGCTCATGAGATTTACCAACTATACCAAAAGTTTTAAGAGAGTGGCTTAGAAATCTCCAACTGACCTTGTCGTAAGCCTTACTAATATCTATTTAAGGAAAAACACCTATCACAGAAGAAGCATTAGACATGGTATGGATAATTTCATTAGCAGCCACGATTTTATCAATAATCAGTCTGCCTGGGATAAAAGCGGATTGGGCAGAGTCCACCAAGTTGTTAAGATGCATTTTCAATCTTTGAGCAATAATATTAGTTATCACCTTGTATATAATGTTAGTTAGAGCTATTAGTCTAAATTCAGAAGGTAAATAGGGGTGTTTTACCTTAAGAACCAAACTAATATTAGTATGATTCAACCCTGGGGGAAGAGAGGCAGTAGAGAAGCAATTCTTGATTACTTGAGTAACATCCTCACCAATATGATCGCAAAGTTTTGAAGAAGATGGCAAGTATTCCATCTGGAACTGGAGATCTCAAATTCTTCATTTTCTTAATAACTGACCAAATATCTTATGTAGAGGGAACCGTTGTAATCATATCATTGCTAGCAGCATCAATAGTAACCGGTGATTGGAATAGAATGACATGCTTGTGCTTATATGGGTCTCTTTTGAATAAGGTAGAGAAGTGATTTAGTAGATAAACCACAACACCATCTGCATTGGTAACCCAACTGCCATCAGTAAGTCTAAGAGAAGATATCTAATTATCCTTTTTCTTTGAGTAGCTGTAAGATGAAAAATATGAGTGTTTTCATCCACATGAGGATCCGGTTAACCTTACTTCTCTTCTCATAATACTTATGTTGTAGGAGATTTAGATAGTCAATTTTATCATATAATGCTTTCTCTTCGACTATGATAAGTCCCTTTCATGAGCTTCCATTTGGAGTTTTATAAGCTCATCCTTTGCTTTTTCTGCTTCTTGAAAGATGTTCCCAAAAGATTTCTTACTATACTTACATAAAGCTTTACCAACTTAATCAATTTTTCTTATATTGTCAGCCTGATGAGAAGATCACGAATTAATAATCACATCTTGGAATTCAGGATGGTCCAGCCAAAAATACTCAAACTTGTTTGATTGTTTACTTTTCCTTTGATTGATTCTCTGAGTGTTGATAAGAATATGAGCATGATCACTGCTAGTTCTAGGGAGATGTAAAACCCCATTATCTTTGAACATAAGAAACTAGTCAGAAGTACATAGAGCCCGATCAAGTCTTTCAAAAATAGGATCATCCTTAACAACACAGTTAGACCAAGTAAATGATGGACCTATATAACTCATATCAATTTAACTTTTATCTTGTGAAGTTCTTAAACTCATTATTAGCAGCGTTCATAGTTTGACTACCACCATATTTTTCAGGCATCGAGTTTATGGCATTGAGGTCACCAATAATGCACCAGGGATTAACTATCTGCGCAGAAAATTGAGAGAAGTTATGTCAAAACCCATTCCTTTTCTGATATTCTGGAGGACCATAAACACAAAAGAGATCCCAATCCTTCTCCAAATTATGATGAATCCGGCAGTGAATAACATTCTTATAAGCACTAATAATATCTAGATTAACATTATCATTCCACAAAATCACATTACCTCCACTTCTACCAGTAGCGGCGTAAAAGTAGCAAAGAACTTTAGGGCAATTTCTATGCATAAAAGGGTATCACCTAGCCTCGTGTGACTACGGGTTCAACGTTTAGAGTTTAGGACAACTCTAGAGATGTAATTGATTTGTGTAAGGAGTTTAGAGCTATTCCAGATGTCTTTCTTTGAGGCTAAAAGTTCGGATGAAATTTTTGAGTTAAACACCCGTAACCTGCAACTTAGCCCGTTGGTAATGGAATAAGAGATTACCACCGTAATTATCATGTTTATCATAAACTGTAAAGAATTCTAAGCCATCATTTTCTATTTATGTATGGGACTTTAGTATGAGAGGGGAAACCACTCTATACTCACCCTTAGGTTAATCCACATGATTTAATAAATTATTAATATCTAATTCACATGTGGGATCAAAATATGAGAGGGGAAATCGTTTTATGCTCACATTTAGATTTTCCTCCGATAAAATTAATTATAAATTATGTTACAAAATAAATGGTTAGAAAAATAAATAAATTTATATATACGATCATAATGTGAGGGAAGCCGCTTTATGCTCACATTTTGATTTTCCCCATAAATTAAATTTGTGAAATATACTTTGAATGCCGATATTTGATATAAAAGAATTTCTATATTATTTTTCTTGTTTTTGGTAAATATGCTAAAAGTAGTTAAAGTACCATCAATTTAATGTAAATCTCTTAAAAACTTCAAGACAATATACTCGATTGATTGTTTCTAGTTTTCTTTTTTGGATTTTTTTCAAATTAAACTATGTACTACTTAGAACAATAATATATACCTAAAATTTTGACGACAAATGTATTGTTCATTGATTGGAAAAGAAAAATACATGAGTATTTATTTGAGTAGGATTTTTGGTTGTGAAGACTTGGAATTTATAAGAAAAAAGATTTTCTATTTTGATATAGATAATAACTTTTCTTGATTGGTGTTTTCTTTTTTTTTTTTTTTTGTGTAAAGGCATATCTTATATAGTGATTGAAAGGGGGTGTAGGTGTAAAAGTGGTATCGAGAAAATATTTTTTAAAAAAATGAAGGGAGTGGGGGACAGTGGATATATTGGGATTGATTTCTTTTCTTTTTTTTATTTCCTTTTTTTGGGTGTAAAAGGATTTTGGGTAAGCATGCAGGTGGTTTTCTTGGTGAGAAGAATTTTTCTCTTCTTTGTTGTTTTGTTTTGGTAGAAAATGGGGTTTTTAGTGAGATCTGAGAAGGATACGTTTTGCTTTTTTGGGTAATTGGTGTTGAATGGGGCATGTGATGGATGGAGAAAGTGGAGTGGAAAGAAAAAATGGTGTGCGGAAATGAAAAAGACTTGAGAAGAAATTTTTATTTTTATTTTTCTCTTTTGTTTTACTGTTATGTTATTATCATCTGACTTACTAAATTACAATATGAATATAGATGACAATGAATGAATATGGCATAATACGAAGTGGAAGTGGGAGAAACAAATGGTGTATTAGTTCTTAGTATACATCGTCAATTAAAGAAATTAAAAAAGAAATAAGAGGGAAAAGAGGGAACTGTATTCCCTTTTGTACTAATTAAGTTTTTTTCTTCTTGATACAAACTATCCCTAAAAGGGTATATATATCTTAAGTCACAGAATATGGTTAAACCATAATGATGCCACGTCATAGTTTAGGTGTCATTATAATAAAAGAAGGAAATTACATGTTTATTCATTTATGGGTGATATATATCCAAGTTATCTTTTATCTTAGTCTAGAAATGACTGGTTGCTTTGCCAGGTGGTCAACCACCGACTGCATATAACACTACCCCTTGGGTGACCACCGTTCTAATATTGTTGCCTCTTTTGTCGGTAAAAACCCATATGGACAAAATCTAAGTAAGAATATAACAAAATATGTTGCCTCACTAAAACCTTGCCAGAAAAATCAGATAGGGCAAAAAAAACCGGTCGAAGGGAAAAAAGAGTACAACACTAGTAGCTTTAAACGGTGTTGATTGCCATAAATTTTCTCATTTCGTCAAAGTTGTGCTAGGAAAAACGCTTGGGACAAAACCTGAACACTTGAAGCTCACAAATGAGGGTGGATGCTTCCACGAATCTTCTCGTTTGTCAAAACTGCGTCAGGAAAACCACTTGGGACAAAACCCGAACGTCTGTGCCAGGAAAACCACTTGGGACAAAACCTGAGCGCCAAAAATTCATAATAATGTCGACGTCGATCCTCAAGTTTCCTCGTTAAAAACCTCTTCGGGAAAACCACATGGGATAAAACCTGTCCAGAGGAAAAAAGTACAACGGACGCCGCCCGATAATGGTGATGGACACGCATATGCTGCCTCGTTAAAACCTTGACAAACAAAACCCAGAAGGACAAAACCTTGGCAAAGGAAAAAGAGTACAATGCGTTTAACTCCAGCCAAAGATTCTACAAGTTCACTCCTCCTGAAGTATAATTTATTAAAGCGGTTGGTGGTGCAAACATTATACAGCTTTTAGAAAAACTGTTTTATTATTCGCAGTGTGTGGAGGATTGAATGCAGGTCTTGCGCTTGGTGTAGCACTAACATTGTGCACCTCGCATTTATATCCTCCTTCCATTGCACATTTCATATTGTTGCTTTAACTTCAGGCATAACAATGGAGGCCTTTTGTAAACTCATATTTATCGTATAATCAATTTTAGCCTTTAAAAGTGTAACCTGCAAAATGAAAAGTTAAAGCAACAAGATAATACATGCATTATATACGTATATGGTACTTCTGGACCATAAAATATTATTTCTACGTACGTAACAAATAGATCAATCACCTTCCACTTTACGGGATCACATAATAATAATGCTAATTTAGTAGCACAATAAGTACCACGAGTATCAAAAGTTGAATACTCTAGTCTATACGAACAAGTTTTATGCTAGCATGTTCTCGAACTTCAGGCCGAGAAACAATTTCATTTGC
The DNA here is from genome assembly GCA_023531435.1 of Papaver californicum. Lineage (NCBI taxonomy): Eukaryota > Viridiplantae > Streptophyta > Magnoliopsida > Ranunculales > Papaveraceae > Papaver > Papaver californicum. The sequence continues at coordinate 2,845,503 of JAJJMC010031110.1, read as the reverse complement.
AACAAGATCTCATAATTTAGTTCAAGCCTACTAAGGGCTCTTCAAGAATCCAAAGATGATATCATCAGTTCATCCGGATTTTAACCTTATACCAAGAACATAAAACACACACAAGGATTGTTCACAAAATTCTCCTATGTGGTGATTATGACTTAAGCATGACGTAATTCACTAGGTAAGGTGGCTTCCTGATTTAAAATCTTGAATCCTTCAGGGATCAATATATAATCACCAATCACTTGTTATATTTAAATGCAGTCTGAGTCCTTCAGGGACTACCACGCTAAAGTGCATCAACATTAGGAGAATACTTTAGTTATACAGAACCAATCCTGGGGTTCAGCAGGAAACCCTTAAATCGCACTTGGAGCGATTACATGCACTCTCTGCGCTTTATCTCAAACACTAACCTGTAACATTCAGGCTTCACAATTTTACAGTATAAGTCGGATCCGAACTTTTACGTTTTTTCAAGAGATTCCAGTCTTTACCTTAGTTTAAGAGGATTTGATGATATGCTTACCAATCACGATGTCTATGTTCCTCTGCAGAGGGGTACATAACCATTAATGTAAACAATAATCGACAATCATATATATCTCACACATTTCTCTAGTGCATGTACATTCAATAAAAAATTTTACAGATTGGTACCAGCGCCACTCATGGCATTATCATCTCCTTATCTTTAATAAGGAGTTATAAACTTAGAGAATGTGGATTATATTCTGATAGTCTCCATGAGCACTATCGGTAGTCTCTTCAAGAACACTACATATTATAAAAGTGATTGGATTCTTTTTATGGCATATATAAGGAAGTCGTTCACGTCTTAAGCATACCTTAACTAACGACTTGTTCACTGCGAGATGATGATTTAACCTGCTGAGACAACTTCTCGTGTCTGCATCCTCAAGCAAGTGACAAACAATATTGTTCCAAGATTTACTGCAGTTATATGCTTTTATCATGAGTAATCTTCAACACCTCAATTACATCAAATATCTTGGTGTGAGAAAAACAAAATGAGATAGTCTTACACCGATCTCAAGTAACAGTCATACTTTCTCTGATCAGGACGTATAAAAAACCTTAACTAGATAACCTATCTAATTGTCGATATTGCTTACTCCAACCTCTTGTTGGTGTTTGTTATCTCTCTGACTTTATGAGAGAACTCTTTAAGTTTATCGACATAACATGTGTCATCTTCTGGTGATAACTTTTCCTCCCCCTGATCAAGGCGGGAAAACCTTTTAGGTTATCAACATAATTTGCACCAACATCTTGTGGTGACTTTTCTCCACCTGGTTAAAATGGGAGAACCTTAAAAGTTATCAACCCTACTCACGCCAAATTCTGGTGGAGGATTGTCATGCCAACTTCTGGTGGAATTTTAACTTTCCTGATCATGGCGTAAACATTACCATCTTATTTCTGGAAACTTCTGGTCCCATAATTTTGTCCGATTTTGAAGGATAACTTTACTCATGATAGTTTTTGGCTTTTAATTAAAACACACAAAAGGTATCCCCCAAAAAAACTGCAGGCTTGACAAAGATGAGACATTTCACGTCGTTCCTATTACGGCTTACTTCCTCCCCCTAACGGTGGTAATACAGTCTTATCTGCAGACATTACTTGTTCAAGGTTTTAAATGTCTTATGATAAATCAAAACCAACAACATATATAGTTAGGTGTCCCCATGGACCAAACACGTAAATACGAATTGTAAGGTTACTTTCCAAAACAGTAATAATAGTACACAATTGGTCGAGCAATCAACTAAAAATGCTTTACAAAGAACTCAATTATACCATGTTGAGTGTGCACATGTGCTTTTAGTGTTCGATATAATACCAACGGAAGGAAAAACATCAAAAACTTATACATTTACCATCAAAAAAAATGGAATTAATTGGAGAGTCCATAAAATGGGTATGCAACCAAGCAATTTGCAAAAATAGTTTGGCAAATATTATATTACGTATTAACAAAAGATAAACAAGAGACCATCCAGTGAATGCGTCTATCAATACCTGAAAATATTGAAACTTATCCATAGAGCAGGGTGAATAAGCCCTATAAATGCCACTACAAGTCCTCTACAAGAATGTTGGTGATTCGACGGGTTACCATAATGCTTATGTATTAGCTAGTTAAAGATCCAAATGTCTCAAGGAACAATCAGCAAAATTTACATCCTTCTTTAACAGAAGTTTCTGGTTCTGCAAAGGATGTCCATAAGCGTTTTGTATTGTTCTACTTATTTTGGTAGAACTTGGGTATCCATCCATACATGCCTAAGCATGAATAATTCAAGGTCATTAAACTTTTGGTTAACGACAACGTAAGATTCGACTGTTCGAATACTCATATTACCCATAAAATAGAGCCTTAAGATTCTTTACAACATGCTTCTGGCACAAAAATAGATAAAGTAATAAATACTCCATAAAATGCTCATTTATCGTTTTAAGGTGGTAGTTACGCCGACTACTTTCAAAACTCAACAAATTCTTCAGGAATCCGAAATAACATAAGGCATAAAAAAATATTAACTTTTATACCACCAGAATGATACATGCTCTTCCTGAGCCGTCTATCATATTATTCGAACTAGAAATGATATTTCACATTTCCCAAAACCTCTACAAGGTTATAAAATGGTTCAAAATTTTTGTGTTTGTTGTTCTGTTGTCTTGAGACAGATATATCCGTCGTCTATATTAACACTGAATAGATTACTTCTAGAATCTATTCCCTTTGGCACATATAGACGAGATAAAATATTAAGGCCAAAAGCATTTCTTAACCATGGGCTACTTCGAGAACCCAAAAATTCATGGATTACTTCTGGAATCCATTTATTTCCTTAGACCGCTTTTGGAGTCTATTTATAAGGATTATTGTTGGAACTCATAATATTTGGATTACCACAGGAAACCATAATTTCTATGTTGGATCGCTTCTGGCGTCAACAACATCTATGGATTACTTCGGGAATCAATTATTTACGAAACAAGTAATTTAAAACAAAATTTAACGTAAATGAGACACATAAAAATATAAACATATATGGTACCAACATCATATCAATAAATATCCATTATCACCACCTTTAGGGTTGACGGAATATTAATTTACAAGTGTGCAAATGAATAATTTTTATGACAAAATTGCCTCTATATCAGTCGCAGGTCACTTCAGGGATCGCTGATAAAAACCGGTTAGCATTTTGTAACGGGTCACTTCTGGGACCTCCCGGCTAGCGGAGCGCGTTTTTTGCATCCATACTATGCTACATGATATTCCAACTTCTGGTAGAATATTTTCTGGAGATTAGTAGAGCAAGAAAAAACAAATTTACGATATCCTTCAGGGATGCGCAATTTCTCGCTTTACCGGTATTAAAATCGTCAGTACGATAATAAAGAAACAGAACGGAAAATTATTCTTAAAATTAGTGTGGGCACGATTCTCACATTTTTGATATTTACCATGAAATACAAATTAACATATATATTCTGCTAATATATATGTACCTTAAATGATATAAGGTTTAATACAAATTGAAACCTTAATCGGTTATGATATCTTGATCACAAACAAATAACAGAGGTAAGTACAAAGCTTAAACCATAATTAATGGAAATAAAACAGAGATAGTTAGAGAAGAAAAATAATAATCTTCATCGATTATAGAGGATGCCGCCGTTACATCTCCTTTAATAGATCAAACGTAGTTATTGAACAATTCGTGCCGGTAACGTATTATGTTATTATTATCTGACTCACTCAATTACAATACGAATATAAATGACAATGAATGAACATGAAATAATACGAAGTGGAAGTGGGAGAAACAAACGGTGTATTAGTTCTTAGTATACATCGTTAATTGAAAAATAAAAAATAAATAAGAGGAAAAAAAGGAAACTGTATTCCTTTTGTATTAATTAAGTTTTTTTCTTCTTGATACAAACTATCCTTGAAAAAGTATATATATCTTAAGTCACCGAATTTGGTTAAGCCATAATGATACCACGTCATAGCTTAGGTGTCATTATAATAAAAGAAGGAAAATACATGTTTATCCATTTAAGGATGATATATATCCAAGTTATCTTTTATCTTAATCTAAAAATAACCGGTTGCTTTGACAGGTGGTCAACCACCGACTGCATATGATATTTACCTTTTTTTATTTTTCTTTTCTTTTTGTTGGGTAGTGAGATAAAATGTAGAAAATATTTTTACTTTGGATAATAGGATAAAAATAGAATTTTATGGGATTTTAGAGCAACTGCAACGGGCGAGTAGAGTAAAGAGAGAAGAGAAAATTTTCTCTTTACTCGCCAGTTTGCAGCCGCAACGGGAGATCATATTTGTGTTTTAGTCCAGATTTGCTACAGTATCGGAGTAACTTCTCTCCGAATTTTAAGTATACTCGCACGGCCATATGAGATAGCGTATGCCGAATACGTTCAGCTAGAGAAGCGTATTTATATCAGAAGTATCCCTAGAGAAACGTCTGGTATTACGCTCAGCTAAGTATACGCCTCATAATACGGTTAGCTGAAACAACGCCCCTTGAAGATACGAAACATTACAATAGCGCTTCACTACATGGTGTTCTGGATCGACGCTTCACACTTGCGCGCTTCTACAGAATGCCGTCCAAAACATACGGTGTGATAGAAGAACTCCTACCCATATACGTTCTTCCTGGAAACCGTATGGGATGTATACGTTTATTTTGGGAGCCGCCTGATTCATACGGCCTTCCAGGAACACGCAATACAAGCATACGGTCTCCTAGCTAGCCGTGTTACATCATACGGCCTCTTATCAAGCCGCCATTCATATATATTGCACGGTCTCCTAACTGGCCGCGGGGTCTAAATTTGTTACCGTTGGAGCAGCTGTTCAGACGGTTCGTTAGGAAACTGTATGGATTCCAAACGGTCCCTTAGTGAGCCGCCTGCGATTCTGAGAACCATTGAGAAAATTTTACCGTTGAGAACCGTTGTGAAAATTTTACAACGGCTAGTAAACTGATGTATATAAATTAGTTGGTTTACTTGTTCTGTTTCATCTACCCCATCTTTTCATATTTCATTCCTATTCCTATTGTTCCCTATTTTCCGGTCAGTTCGTCATTATTTTCCAATAATTTGTTTATCTGATTTTCCATTTTTATTCTGTCCAACTAGTTTTTGTTCAATATCATTAATTTCGAAATGGCACCAAGACCCAGAGGTCCAAATTTTAGTACAAATGAAGATGTAACCATGTGTAGAATTCATTTATCAGTATCTCAAGATTCTACTGTTGGTACCGATCAATCAGAAGACAAATTATGGTCTCGCATCAAAGATAGAATGAAAGAAGTTATACCTTCAATGGCTGATCGTAGTTGGACCTCCATTCAAAAACGATTTTAGGGAATAAGTAAAGATGTGGCTCTATACTCTGCAAAGGAGGAAGAAGTAGAACGTCAGCACCACACTGGATGGGGCCCTGATACAAAGGCAAGACAACACTCAATTTTTAAGCACCCTTAGTCGAGTTTTGAATTGTATGTGATGCACTAAGTATTTTTGTAAACAACGATACACAGGTTCAAGAAGTAAGGAGGCTATTCAGGAAGCTAATGGAGGTAAACCATTTAAGCATGAAGAGTGTTACGCAATTATGTTAGAGAACATAAAATATTCACGGCGATCAACCGCTGTTTTCGATTCATCCCAAGACGAAGAATATTCTGGTAGTAGCGATGATAACCCGGAAAGACCTTCATCTAGCCAATCCCAATGGATTGGAAACGAAGATATAGGAGATATACCTAACACGTATCCACGGCTAATGGGAAAAAAAGAGTCAAAAAGCCTAAAGCAAACGGGGAGAGGAAAATCTAGTGTCCAAGCAGAAGCTTTGGATATAATTATTAACAACCAAAAAAACTTCAACAACAGTTATAACGAATATGCTAAAAGGAAGCTTGATCAGAGAGATGCCGAGCTTGCATCAATGGAGGAGTATCGCTTAGTGAAAGAGGAGTATCGAATAATGATGACGGACGTCTCCCTATTAGATGCCGCAACAAAAGAGTGGATTGAAATTAGGAAACAAGAGATTTTACAGAAAAGAAGAGAATCTCAGATTACCTAAAACAGTATTAATCTGGGCTTGTAATTTTCCTTTTAATTAATGAAAACTTTAACTTTTGAGTCATGAAACACCAAGTAAGTCATTTATTATCACTGAAAAAGCAGTACAACATAAGATAACTCGTTTTCACATGAGTGGTGTCTCCGAATGGTTCACATTAGATATACCCACAATACTTATCGGCATTTAACTTTCATACATCACCGAAATCAGACCATATATGTTCGATCAAGTCATTTCGTAATTGAATGTGCTTTTCTTTGCTATGTACTGTAAGTCGGCGATGGTGTTGTGACATCCTTGATAGTTGAGCAATTCGATGACGTGAAATAGTAACTTGTGCATGATTACGGCCTTGGTCATATTCATGTAGCCAATCCCCGGGTATACATTCATCCTCCACAATCATATTGTGGAGTATAATAACAGTTTTCATTACATATGCAAGTGTGTCGAAATTCCACATTCTTGCAGGTTGTTTAACGATTGAAAATTGGTTTTGCAATACCCCAAAGCCTCCCTCCACATCTTTTTGGCAAGCCTCTTGCATAGAAGAGAATTTGCGTTTTTTTTGTGAATCTGGATGCTTCATCGACATGATAATGGTTGCTATCTTAGGGTATACCCCATCACCAAGATAGTATCCCATATCATAATGATTCCCGTTCACCTCGAAGTTCACTGGTGGTGTCTTCCCTTCGATAACGTTTTTAAAAATATAAGAACGGTTCAAGACATTGATATCGTTGTTTGAACCAGGCATACCAAAAAATGCATACCAAAACCATAGATCCTGTGAAACCACTGCCTCTAAAACAATACTTTCATCGCCTTTGTATGATTTGTAAGCCCCTGATTCAGCAGATGGGCATCGATCCCATTTCCAATGCATACAATCTATACTGCCGAGCATCCCAGGAAATCCCCTTGCCTTGTTCTGCTCAAGCAACAGTTGAACATCTGCAGGGGTGGGGTTCCGCAAATATTCCTCCTCATATAACCTGACAATAGTCAACCAAAATTTCCATGTTGCTTGCAGTACAGTGCTTTCCGCGATGCGTAAGTATTCATCTATTGTATCCGCTGCGCATCCATACGCCAACATGTGAATTGCAGCCGTAATCTTCACGTGTGGGGTTAACCCCAGGCGGCCGGCCGCATCCCTTTTTTGAACGAAATACGGGTTTATTGCTACCACATCCCTCAATATGCGGTTAAACAATTGTCTTCGCATTCTAAATCTCCTGCGGAAAAAATTGGGAGGAAAACGAGGGTTCCTGGAAAAGTAATCTCTCCATAGCTGCCTTGCTCCGGTTTCACGATCTATTTGAATTTCGATTCGGGTATGTGGCCAGTCTATATATGAAGCTATCAACCCCAAATTGATTGCTTGGTCATTTTGCGTTAGAGCCATTGATTCTTCATCTGATGAGTCTGATTTGCGAGTAACTTCATCTTCAGACGACGAAGATAGGGTTAACTGATCATTAGGAATATAAGAAGGGGAAGAAGAAGATACACCATACATATTGAAGTTTTGGTTGCCTGACATTAGTTGTGAAGGTTTGTAGTTTTGGGATGTTTCTAGTTTTCGCAAGTTAAGTAGTTTTGGGTTGGTTTGCATTGTAGAATATATGTGTTCATTTTATAGTTGTAATACAAGCCTGCAATTAATTAATTAAGACTCCAGAATAGAGTATAGCTAAAAAGTAAAAAATAACAGGTCATGTAAGTGTAATTATTGACATTCATCTCAAGTTACGGTTGAAGTAACAATACAATTAATTAATTAAGACCCTGACACATAATAGAGTATAGCTAAAAAGTAAAAAATGACAGGTCATGTAAGTGTAATTATTGACATTCATCTCAAGTTACGGTTGAAGTGACAATACAATTAATTAATTAAGACCCTGGCACAGAATAGACTATAGCTAAAAAGGAAAAAATGACAGGTCATGTAAGTGGAATTATTGAGATTCGTCACAAGTTACGGTTGAAGTGACAATACAATTAATTAATTAAGACTCTTCCACAGAATAGACTATAGATAGAAAGAAAAAAATGACAAGTCATGTA
>JAJJMC010031110.1:2784930-2837239 GCA_023531435.1 Papaver californicum | reverse complement strand
ATGTTAGTGGAATTATTGATATTCATCACAAGTTACGGTTGAACTGATAATACAATTAATTAATTAAGACTCTGCCACAGAATAGACTATACCTAAAAAGGAAAAAATGACAGGTCATATAAGTGGAATTATTGAGATTCATCACAAGTTACGGTTGAAGTGACAATACAATTAATTAATTAAGACTCTGCCACAGAATAGACTACAGATAGTAATAATTAAGGAACCAACTAAGGGAAATTTAACTTTTTCAAAAGGAGGAAATCATACTTCTCTAAGCAAACCTGTTATGAAACCTTAAGACTTGGCTTGTAGGACGGCGACGACGATGTTCACTACTTGGGAGAACAATCAACACGAAGGGATTGAATTCTTCCATCACCCTTAAGATCTCGAAATGAGATTGGTACCTGAAATCTGAACGTTTCCATCTTAACCATTCCTCAAGAGTTCTTGAAATAATTGCATCATCAGTTTCACCGTAAAGACGAAATTCATTCACCTTAGCAGTTAAAGAAGAAAATTCTAATACTTCCTTTGTGATTTGCACATATTGACAAAAAAGCCCGGCTCTGTTCCTGTTGTTGGGATTACCGGTTTCGTTACAAAAGTTAGTATGTGTATCTTCTAACCATTGCATGCTCATTGTACCATTCATCCCACGTTCATGCCCCCTTGATGGATAATGCAATACTATGTTGCGACATAGAGTTAAATCTACCTCTAGTGTAAAATTCTCTGCATTAAGTCTAAAATTTTCGTAACCCGCCATTAAATGAAAACACAAAATATAAATTTCTACTAAAATGTTAAAGATTTCTACTAAAATGTTAAAGAGGTGGATTTGGAATGAGGATGAAATGAATAAGCTCATGTATTTATAGGTGTATACATTCCACCATAGAAGTGGAATTGTTGTTCAACGGTAATAATTAATAACGGTTAGAAAACGGTAACAAATTTGAATTTGGTGATAGATTTATATTTTAGTGAATTACTACGGTGACAGAGTCAATTGTTATATAACTAATTTTTGTCACATTGTTGGTAAACGTAAGCTAGAAAGATATCCTGACAACTCATGTGAACAGAAACGTTAAATGATAGATACAGAAAAATATTAGTTTAAAATTACAAAACAATAAAAGATGGAAATTATCCACTCTCATTTTCGTCCCCACGAGATTGCCGAGGTGGCATAAACGGAGACAAATTTGACGATGAACTAGGCCCCCCGGTATTCCATATTTGTGGTGGCACCGTTGCTGAAAAAGACCCAAAACCTAGCTGTGGTTGGTGGCACATGGAATATGTTAGTTGTTGCTGCAAACTGGTGGTTAGTTTCTAGTAATCACGGACCTCTTCCAAATGAAACTTGCGGAATTGATGGGTAAAGTCGGACAAATCTTGCGCAAGTGTATAAGCTTCGCCCTGTAACACATAATATAAAACGTTACCCTGTCAACAATAATTATGTTACGACTTAGAAAAAAAAAGATTTAAAATATGCTTACGTATGACCAATTATCTTGGGGCATTAGGGCTACATGCTCATCGGGAAAGTCGATTGATTTTCTAACACGCTCACCCACAATGTTGTACGTTTCCACCTCCCAGTCGACTTTGGTGCAAATTTTTTTGAAGTTGGTCGCCAATACTCCAAATACACGTCATACGAAACTGGGTCTCCAAGATATTCAGATATTTGGACGTTAATGTTTTTCATTATCTTCGTAGCTTCGGGCAATTTGATGTTGCTAACACGCCCCGGGGGGTTAGGTGGAATTCTCCAGCCACCAATGATTTGGGCCCATAACCGCTCTCCGAGGTAAACGTTATACTGTTTATAGTTAATATTTATGACCAAGATAGTTGTTTAATAAAATAGGAAATGAATAAATAATCACAACTAAAAACATAAATTGTAAACTCACAGTGCCAAGCCAACTAAATACAATGCGCCTATCCGTGACCTGCAACGCTCTACGGAATATTTCATTCTCGATGTTTGATGTGATTTTTGCTGTAATGTAGGTAGCCCACGGGGCCCATGTTACATCGTCGGCCGTCGATTCGTTTAGAAGAGCCCTTGCACGGAGAATATCATTTTTCTTTATTCGTGAACTCTTCCAACGCGAACATCTTGGCCACATCATTTCTGTCTCAACGGATGGGATATGAGGTTGAAGTATGCCCAGATACTCATACCCCCAGAACTTCAATTTCAAGAAAACAATAAAAATAATAAGTTACCACCAAATACCCATTTAAATAATATTGCAAGGAAAGTTATTTACCTCCAATATCTGGCACGATCCGGTTAGTGACTTTGTTCCCCTACCGGCTGCGCCAAGTGTGCTCAAGAGTTTGGAAAAACCGGCACCACCCCAGTCATAAGTTCCAACTTTATCTATATCATCAAAAGCAGCTAACAAACCGACATCGATGTAGTTCTTTGCATTTGAGAAGAAAAATTGACCCAGAACATACATCCAGAAGGCTCGGGAAATTTGTGTTGCAAGTTTGTCATCGCCTTTCGCCTATACCAACTTCTCCTTTTTAAAGTATGAGGCCAAAAAGGACACTGTCATGGAATCTGAAATCCATTGCGGAGATTGTCCTGCTATACTACAGCCTTCATTGTATAGGAGATCCGGGAAAATATGTTCTTGTACATATTCAAAGGAATATTTGATGTTGTCATATGGAATGCCCCCTCCAACACCAATACTAATCCCGGTCAGCATCATCCAGTCCAAAGGTGTAATCCCCATTTCACCAAACGGAAAGTGGAAGGTGTTTGTGGTGTCCCAGAAACGCTCGACGATGTAGTCTATCATTGCATGTGACGACTCGCCAAACTCCATTGTCAAAAATCGCGTCCATCCTTCCTTTTCGATAATAATAACAGCTCTAGTGCAGTGCTCAGATATAACAAGATAATGTTGTTGGACCGATTTTATAGAACCGCGATGCATGTACTTGGTCTTTGGGTCTGCCCTGAGACTCATATTACAGGAAGCGTGGGCGTCATCTTCCACCATTACCAGGCCAACATCATCGTTCATTCCTTCCGGCACCTGATCTACTACTGGGTCCTCCGATGTGGTTGCTTTTTTGTTTCTTTTTTTCCCACCAACAAATTGAGAGGCAGCTTTCCTCAACATCTATTTCAAAAAAATTGTCAAAACAAGGGAAAAATAATATTACTCCATATTTTTCCTTAACATAACAAAAGAGTATAGCGAATGCAATAGCTGAACCAAAACTAAAAAGTACTGAACCTAAATCCACTAAATGGTTTTCGAACATTTGGAGGGTTGATTTTCCAAATTCTATTTTCTGGTACCAAATATAACTGAAAAATAAAATGCAAAACCACAGAAAACTCTAACAATAAGTTGTATTTTCAAAATTATATTTTCTTAACTTTACTCAAAACATCTGGATTCATTGAACCCCACATTTCTAAGCTAATCAATAAGTTCCAAACTATTCTCTCAACAAAACCTCATGAAAACTTAAAACCCAAACTCGATTTCCTTACATGCGTGCAATGTCCAGTTCAAAAGAGGCCAGAAAGATGGCTATGTGACTCAAATTAAACAATATATGACAATTTGATAGAAATTGACAGAGTTGTTACCTCCAAGAAATCTTAGAGCATTAGAACATAAATTACTGAAATTGCACGAAAAAAAAAATGTACACAAGAATTAACCGATCAATAAATAGCTCTGATTTTTCCTCGTAAGCACAAAATCAAAATGTTAAAGATTATCTTAACATTTCGAAATAAGATCATAGTTTCATCAATTTCATAAATGTGTTTCTACGGCGGCAATCACAGGGTTCTACGGCAGCAATATTAGTTTCATCAATTTCATCATTTTTCGTTCTCAAGAATCAATAGCAATCACAAAAAGACAGAGGACAGTGTGGAAGAAAGCTTTTACCTTTGATTGAGTGGGTGAAGGATTAACCGTGTTCTTCTTTTCTTGCGTCCGTTCTTCTGTAAGTAGAGAAGAAAATGCTCATAGCCTTCCCAAACATAACTATAAATACTGAAACCCTACCACACGGTCAATTACCAAGCCTCCCCTGTGTCACACGGTCCCTTAGTGAGCCGCTCCATTGGAGAATCGGTCTCCTAGCTAGCCGTCAATCCATACGGTCACTTAGAGCAACTCCCAAGTTACATACGGTCACTTAGAGAAACTCCCAAAACAATTAATGTACACGGTCACTTACGAAGCCGCCCCTCTGTCTCACGGTTACTTAGTGAGCCGCCCCATGGAGAATCGGTCTCCTAACTGGCCGTTGTTCCATACGGTCACTTAGGTGCGCTGCCAAGTTGTATACGGTCACGTAGAACAACTGCCAAAACATTAAAACGGTCAACTGGGTAGTCGTTTCAGAGATAAGCGTCTTTCATCGACAACGTATCTCGTGATACGACCACCCAACTAGACGCGACAATTATTACGACCTTCTATGAATCCGTCTCTCGTAATACGGCCACCCAACTAGACGCTCAATCATATGTATTGTTAACTGAGCGCATTATATTTGGCGCTCATTCGGATGAGCGTATAGTTTCGCGCTCTTTTAAGTGAACGACAATACAACATACGTTAGGATAGCTAACCGTCCGTGTTATATTCGGCTCATTAAGAGAACGCCTTGTATCATACGGCTACCAAGAAGAGCGTGCGAGTAAAATTTGATCTCCTACCAACTGTGGTTTTTAAGCCAAAGACCAAACAAAATTTGGTTTTTAGTCGATAGGGTAGTCGCACCGTTACAATTGCCCTTAGGAAAATAGTTTTCAATCATAGGTATAAGTGATTGGATAATGTTTTATGGACTTAACTTAGAGGGTATGGATATTCCAAATAGTTCTATAAAAAATTTCTCTTATACCCGGATTTAAAATGTAAGATTAATATTTTTATAAAAATATGCAAAATTAGGGTATCAACGGAGGTATATATAGGTGGTCATTACCTATAATATGGGCCGTTCATTTTCGTATTTTTTTTTATCAACTATCAATAATAATTTTAGCTCTTACATAAGCTAATATCTCATATCGCAAGTTACAGGTGTCAAATATCTACGACAAGGTAGACCTGAAATCATAGTAAGCCGCAATCGTAGTAGGTTGCCAGCTCCTAAAACGAACCTGACATCACATTATTCGTGCTGGGCACCTACAGCTACATCTCCTGCATATACAATTGTTGGAGGTGTCCATTAGCTGAAATAGGGATGTTAATTGCCTGAAATGGAGGAGTCCGTAACCTAAAAAAGAGATGTTAATTACCTAAAATGGAGTTGTCCATTACCTGAGATAGTGGTGTTGATAACCTAGAAGCCGTCAATCCTAATTAACACCTAAACAACTCCCAAGTTCTTCTAATTTGGAAACATATGACGGATTTACGAGTCGGGTAATTCCATAGCTTGTATTATAAATTCTTTAATATAGTTTTAGTTTGAAATATGTTTGATATGATTGAGGATGCAGATAAGATTCTCGGAATCTTCGATCGATGGTCAATGGGTATTTTAATGGTAGTTTGTGACTTGCTTGATGGGGTACTCGAAATGTAGAAAGGCTGAGATTTCACGTGAAGGTGTTATACGTACTCGTGGGAGCAAAGTGATTAAATGTTAAAAAAAAATGGTAAGTTACTGTAACTAAGATATTAAGAAGAAAAAAATGAACAAAATGAAAAAATAAAGCACCAGCAAGTTCGAAGCAGACACTTATTCATGAAGAGAGGTTGTATTGGAAAAACACTAATTGACACCCCTCACAGATTTGAGATATCTAACTTTCTGTGAATGACTGCTTACCATAATAAGGCGATACAAAATCTTGAGGTCTACTGTTTTCCTTAACAGACTCCATGTAATAGAATCCAACCTTTCTAAAATCACCCTGCAGTTACACCAATATGATTAAAACGCAACCACAAGAAAATTGGGAAATGGATTACCACTAGCATATAAAAACCTAACAAATTTCTCCAAATCAAATGTTTGTTTGGACCTTGTTATGGTATGATTTGGATAAATTGTAGTACGAGTGTGACTTCTTCAGACTATGATCCTTACATCAAGTGCAGTTTCAGTCAATTGTTAGACCAGAAAATGTTATCCAGTAAAGAAAAAGTGGTCATGGATAGACTTGTATAAAATATCTTGTTGTTGATGGTTCTGATGATATTTTGTGTTTTAGAGATTATCAAGGTTCTTCTATTTTGCATGCTGCATCTAGTAGAAGTTAAATTCAGGTGATAAACCCTTCATTTTCATAGTTTTGTTTCTATTGTCATGAAAATTATGATTAATTTAATTTGTATAATCAGTCAATGCTTGGACTCTTAAGGGTCTCAAACTCTCGGTGTTTAAACCAAACTGTCCCTTGCGAACTTGAAATTCAGATGTTGATTCTTAATGCAGTTTATTTTTGTGACTTCATTTGCAAATTATTTTGTTTATTTTTTTAAGCAAGGGAAGCCATATAACACATTTGTTGCCAGTACTACAGTTAAATTTGAATGGCGTCAGTTTGTATTAATATCGATTTGAGTTTCAGTATCAGATGCTAAAAACCATTTTACTGGTATTATGACATGTATCTAATTTTTGGATAACTAAAAGTAGGGGTAAATTCTATGTAAAATTTGTGAGTAGGGGTAAAGTCAAAATGTAATTAAGGATGTACTAATATATTTTCTTAGGATTTTATACTTTTGTGTCTCGAACAATAAAGTTAACAGCAATTATAAATGGGAAACTCAAAGTAGCGAGAAAGTCAATATTAATAGAAAGAGTAGGGGTAACTCTCGATTGTCTTTTCTAGCCTAGGGATAAAGTCAAAATGCCTTTTTTTTATTTAATATTTCCTAAAAGGATTGTGTATCTCCCGTACGTGGTCATTGCTCACCACCTCAAATAATTTCACAAGTTTTGAAGCCATCTTATGTATGGCTACCATATACGCAGGCAAAAACGAAAAGCGAAAGATTCATTTTTTCTGGGTCGTCAGAAGTATATCTATCAAATAAATCTTTTTGCGGAGAGATGATCCCTTTGGTGTAGTATCATACAAATCGATGAAAATGAAAAATAAAAAAAAGCTCTAATGGATCCCTTTGGTGTAATATTATACAAATCGATGAAAATTAAAATAGAAATAACTCTAATGGAGGAACAAGATAAAAAATCAATCTATTTTTTCAAAAATTGAAAGTCATCGACAAGTCTTACTTATCCATCTTCAACATCTCAAGTAAGAAATCACTCCATGAGTCGATAGGTCCAGGCAGACACCAATGAACACAATCATTATACAAAGTCACATTCTCTTGTGGCCAATGTCCATAACTACTTGGATGTCCATCTGGTCTCAGCAACATTGCCTGCGTTGTATCGAGTAACCTGAATCTCTTTCCTGTCTTCTTCCCTTCTTCTTTTGCTACCCTATATTCCTCCATCTGAGCATTGCACAAGGACAAACCTTTAGCTTCCAACTGAGTTTCATTACTCTTAAATGGCCTCTTTCTAAGACAGTTTGCCCCTTGATTCCACGTTCCATCCTCAAAATGTGAAGGTGCAAATGTTCTTAAATACGTCTTACCCTTAAAGTTTGGTGAACTATTTATGGCCCTAAATGCCGTTTGAAACGCCTTTGCATAACCATAAGACATTGGGAAATCTTTGACACCATCGCGTAAACAATAAAAGCAGCCTACAAGTTTACCATTTTCATAAAACATAGCGGGACGGTAGAACCAGTGTCCAGCAGAGATGATTATGTAGTCGAATTCATGTAGCTTAGTTGTCCATTTTAGGTCGAATTCATCTAGGTATAAATTGAAGAGGCCGCTGTTTGTGGGTCCATGTACCTCTTCTTGTTCAGATTTTACTAAATAAGGTGTCCAAAAAGTTGCAATAGTGAAGCTGTAATTGGTATACTTCCATCGTTTAAAATGCCACTCATCATTTGGTGAAACCTCTACTGGATTGTCCACCTAATGATGGAAAAAAATCAACCAAATAATCATTAATTCAAATTTTAAGGTTAATAAGCAACTTTTTTCTTTTCTTTTTCTTTAACTAGTTGGGCAGCTTTATCGTGTAAGCTCATTGACAACTAAAAGCTGATCAGATTTTAAAACACCAAAAGTGTGAGGTGTAGATTCAAGCAACTAGATCTCAGTTGTCCAAAAACACAGCTATCACTGAGCTACGTAGGGGGGGCGGGGGGAAGCTGTCTAAAAAAACACTCTACATTTAACCTTTGTAGATTCAATAATTAAAACCAAAATCTTATAGCAATTACTTCATCAAAAGGATCAAAAAAAGAAAGAAAACCATGGATCTCTTAATGGAATTTTTTTATGACGTTGCTTTTTGCTATGTAATGAGAAATCCAGGTGTGTTATTGACTATCGTAACTTGTATTAGTATAATTTATACTAGATGAGGTTCCCACGATGTTATCATGTCGTATAGTAGTAATAGAAATGAAAATTATATTAGTGTTAAAGATCTGACCTTAGAGAGGAGGCACATCAAGGACTGCATTTGATTTCTTCCAACAGAATCTCCAACAAATGCCATAGATTTCCCTCTAAGAAGCTCCAAAAACTGAACCGGATTAAAGATAGGTAATTCACAATCATTTGGCTTCCACCTCCATTTCAAGAAATCAGTATCAGGTCGGCCATACTTCATACAATTCTGATGATCATGAATATAATTACAAGTTACGTTTGTGTAATATGTTGCCTCTGGATTCCAAATCCATTCTCCCCGGAAAATATCGCATCCCAATTTCAAATCGCTCCAAGTAGAAGAATAAGAGATTAAATCAGGATAATAAAGAGGAATTATAGTGAATAGAACTAGGATTGATGATGTTGTTAGAAGAATAAATTTTGGTGTATTTCGAACAATATTGATCATTCTAATGAAAAGGATTTTAATCAAGCGAATCTGCTTCATTTGGAGAGAGAAAAGGTGAAGTTTTTAAAAAAGAAAAGGAAGGAAGAAAAATGAAGGAGAATTTTGCTAACCCTAGACAGGTTTTACTTTGTCGGACGACTGACTAATAGGTACCAGTGGGTGGGATCAGGGGTACACAAAGGTCGGTTAGGTTTGGTTCTTGGTGGACCCCTGTATCTGTATCTCCCCATGATCGGTTCTCAAATTTTGTACCTGTATCCTGTACCCCGTACTCTGGGTTCGGTTCCTGTCTTGTACCCTGTACTCTGGGTTCGGTTCCAGGTACGTACCCTATATCCTGTATTTTTTTATTTTTTTTTATCTAAAATTTAAATATAAATGTAAATTGTTGAAGTAAAAGAGATAGAAAGTTTAAATGTTGTTATCATTCCAATCCCATTACGAAATGTATGCAATATTAACTTCCATCAAATAAACACAAAAAAGAAGAATAACCAATATAGAGTTAGAATGTAAAGGTTTTAAGGGTTTCATAATGAGATTCAAGAAAGTAAAGATTTCGATAAAATGAATCTAATGAACTTCAAGGATCAAAAGATTCTAGCGCTGGCATAGGAAACAATAACTCTGCAACATCCATTAAGAAATGAATATTATGTTAAAGATTGAATTGATAACTAATAAAGAAAATAAAAAAAAAAAAAGAAAAGAAAATCATATTACCTTCCTCAACATTAGAGTTATCAGCTAGTATATAAAAGATCAAGAACAATATGTTTTAGTAACCAACTTTGTAAAAGATCATGGGGAGGTACAGGTACAGGGTACAGGGTACAGGGTACAAGTACAGGGATAGTACCTGTACCTTGTACCCGGTTGTATTCGGTTCCATTTTTTGTACCCGTACCCTGTACCTTGTACCCTCGGTTTGGTTTTTTTGTGGTACGGTTCCGTCGGTTCCGGTCCGGTTCTTCGATTCCGGTCGGTTCCGGTGCGATTCTTCGATTCCGATCGGTTCCTGTGCAGCCCTAGATGGGATAGTATGTATATAATATTATAATCATTTTGGATCGTTGGTGACACAGCATAAAATATTCCTTCAAATCAATTCGAGACACGTGGGAGAGAGTGGGTCTCAGTCCAATCAAACTGATAATTACATAATTCAGGAAAAGATTAGATTTGGTTCCTGCTACTCACGGAACATATTTAACTTTTCACGATAATATTGTCATATAATCCGTACTATACAGGTTTAATAAGAGTTTTTGATTCCATAGCGCCGTAATATTATATATATAATATTTTATTATATTTCTAACATTTTCTTTAACATATTTTTTTAAATATATGTAATATTTTTTATAATATTTATTGATACTCAAATATAATATGTTTTTCTTACTTTCTTTTAATTTTTACAGATAAGATAGATGATCGCTACCGTTTTAGTATTATGTATTCAAGCAATATAAAAATATTAAATAATATAAACGGATGGAAATTATTAACTTTTAAATAAATAGAAAGTTTTAGTAACCGTTCAATAGAAGGTACGATTGAGTTAGTTCTTTAAAGGACTAACGATTGAGACAGTTCAGTCTGGTGTAATTTCTTTTTTGACCGTTGTTGTTAATAGGGCCGTGATTTTATAGATAACGTGCCATCTATATAAGATGGGACTCATACATAAAGTATGTAAAGGGCTCCATAGTATACGAACTGTCATAAAACATGAAAAATTCGGGGAGGAGAATTGATGTTCCAGAGACAATATGAAAATCAGGGAGGAAGATAATCAACGATAGGAAACAAGGGATGGAGATAGTAATTCTCATCGAAATAAACATAAGGAAGGTGAAGATTATGATATTTCGATATTTAATTGCAATTATCGTGAAAGGAAGATTAAGATTCTAAAGTGTGCATTAATGGTGGTATGAGTCAGTTTTAGTGCCATTACTGATGATACTCTTGTTTTGGATGTGAAAATTTGTTGATATAATGTCACCAGAAGGGCCAAAACAGATTTCGATTTTGAGTTTTAGGAAAACACAACCGTGAACCTTGCTTATTTTTGCAACATAAAATTCTCAGATCAAGAACAATCATTCCATGCTTGTTCTTTGAAATCTGGAAGCTGAATACAAGATGCAGGTGAAAAATATGATTGACTTGATACATCATCACTAATACATAAAGGAAATGATAATGATTTCTCCAACTTGTAAACCTCTGAATATGATGAACCTAGATTTCCCATTTCACATATTGATGAATCCTTTTGAATAACTGATGGATTTGAATCAACAAGAGCTTCAGCTGCCATGGAAGCATCAAAGAAGGAACTGACATATATAAAAAGAGGAGGATTTCCATGAAATTGTTCTATCTTGTATTAATTCCTCGAAAAGAATAATCACAGAACGATCAAGACTATTGTTGTGAGATTTAATTATAATTGAGAGGAAACCAAAAAAAAATCAACATTTGTTCTCCAACTACCTGATAAGAGATTGTGAAGAAGAATGATCTAACCCTAATTAGTTTTTAAAAATCTGGCGGTTTATATGGATCTAACCAAATTCTATGGTCTAGATCAAATTTGAAAAAAGGTAAACATTAAATCGTCTTTTCAATTTTTAACACTTTTTGGTCTATATGGGTATACTTTATTCAATTACATTCGTCCATGTATATAACATAAATGGGCCCTGTATATTGGTCCAGTCTCTTTTTCTTACGCTTTTAAAAGGGGCATATTTGATCTGCCACCCCAAGATATTTTAAAATTCAATTCGGTCCCCAACATATAAAATAATTCACCTGGGCCCATAAATTCAAATTTTCCATCTAAATGAGAGTGATTTCATGATTACATTTTACCACAAAAATAAACTAAAACACTCCAAACCGGCAAACCCTAATCAAATTAAGTTACCGGAACAAAATCACTACAGTTTATCCACCTCATTTAATGTCAATTCCATAATTACCACTACCATTAACATTATGATAAATTCAAAACATCACCATAATATCATTCCATAATCACCACCTGTAGCAAACCTAAGATGATTTATCATCCTTAATTCTATGCAAGAATCAGAATCTTTAGTCGAACCATAATCTCCATAGTAAAGATGACTACTTCCAATTTCGTTTATGAATAGAGAACTCACCATAACCACAACAATATATGAAAAGGTAATCGAGAAATTATGTTTATTATGATTTGATCCAAAATATCGGTGGAATTGGGAAATTTTGTGGTAGGAAAATAAACATCTTTTTCTTTCAATGGAATTGAGATGAAGACTGATGTCAACGGATAAATTGAGATGAAGAAAATGAAGGTTTGAAAGAAAAATTACAAATACAACATGATAAAAGTCAAACAATCTGAAAGATGAGTTTTGAGATTAATTGTATTAACATGTGACGAAATTTGTTTGAGGATAAGCTTGTGAGTTTTAGGCTTTTTTTAATTTTCCTTGTGTTCTTGCAGTTATTGTTGTTGGAATTTTGGAATTTTTTCTTCCATGCTTGAATTTAGTGTTGGCCCTTATTTTTGGTAAGTTAGACCATTGGGTACTCAAGAATTGTTCTATATGGTTGTAGAAGAAGCTTTGCTAGTCTATGCGAGGGTATTGAAGTCAGGAGAAAATTTAAAAAGATGACACATGATATCAGTGCTTAACCTTGATATAGATGGATTTCGTCTAAATTGGGGAGAAAAACAATTTTATTATTAATTAGGGTCCATTTAGAGAATGAATTATTATATAGGGGTGCAGACAAAAAATCCCTTTAAAAACTGTTTATGCCTCTATGGTCCGGAAAGAATTGCTTCTGTTTAAAATCATCAACCAAAATTATTACAACACAATTGAGTAATCCGGTGGATAAGATTGTTTCATAACTTCTTCTTTTTTTAATAAAAAAACTAGGAAACACCTAAGAGATTACATCTTCCTCTTTGCGATATTCTATCCAGCATCCAAAAAGGAGCTAGTAACATCATTCATGCTGACAAAAGAATTATGGGCATTATAACAGAAATCAGTAAAGTTCTATCCATACCAACTGATAAAAGAGGAGATATCATATCTCTTACAAACTAACGTTATATAGTTCTGGTGTATTTGAGTTACTCTAAGATTAATAAGGACAAAAGAGACTTGGTGGATTCTCTCTATATTACCACCTTGATAGCTAGCATGGTAATACAACGAGTATCTTCCTTGAATAAAATCTTGATAGAAAGTTTTAATTTTCCTGAGGGCAGCTACATCTTCAACTTTAAATTCAACATTAATGTGTTGCATCTCTTTGGCCCAACCAAAAGCTATATTAGTTTATCTCGAACTCCCATCCTCTCTAATGTGTTATGGATATCCTTGATGCGTGTCATAAATGTAACAAATTACCCAAATATTTTCCACTAATTAACTAATAATATAGCGGTAGTAAGGATCGTTCCCACAGAGAGCGGTATAATTGAGATGTTATTTAAATTACCGAAACTAGAATAAATGAAAAAACAAAAGGGGATTGTTGATTAATTGACTAAAAATAATAATAAAAAAATGGTACAAATAAATACATAATAAAGAATTCATTCGTCGTACCAAACGTTAATTCAATTAGGATACTTATCTATCTTTCATTAGAATCATTCATCACCAACCGTATAACAACAACTAGATCAGTGATATCCCCAAAATTCCTTTTATCATTGGATAAAGAAGTTCTCGACTACCATATTATATTTGTATGAAGCACCAAGTAGCAGATTACTCAAGGTGTAACCCAATAGAACACTTCAGGCTTTGTAAATTTAGGTTGATCCCAATAGTTAATTAGATCAGGGTCAATTTGCTGGTGTTGTCTTTACTCGCAATTGCTTTGCATATATAATCCCTATACAAGGTCTCGCGATTTCTACTTGTGTAGAGAGTTAATAGACTATTACTTATCTCTTATCTTCTACTAGCACTAGAAAAATCAATAGATTAATTTAACGTGCACTCTAAACAATCTAAGAATCACTCATAAATTTTTGATATGTTAAAGACAAGCGACGATGATTAAAACTTCAAATAAACTTTTATAACTAGTTAAGCTTCACGCCTAGAACATTGAATTCATATTTAATCAACAAATGATTAGCTACTCATATTACAAGGAAGAAGAAGAATGGTTTCTCCTTAAAAGGGTAAACCCTAGGTTTTAAATGTGGAAGATGTAATATGAGAGGTAGGATATTTAGAGATATCCTCCCAAGGTATCTTGTTTGATCCTTAGATGTTTTCTTTTATAACCTTCAATGCTTGGCCCTCAAGTATTATCTCTTTCTAGGGATTAAAAATCCATTGAGACTATGATTCCTTAATATAGAAGTCAAAAACGCATCTAAGAAGTCTCTTTTGGCTTGCCACATGGGTAAGGTCGTTACCCATCTTTTTTCCGCCGATTATACGTGCCCAAAACCACAAGTTTTCTGATGACAAAAATGCCCACAATCAGTAGGATCCATCTCCTTCTTATCTACAGATTGTTGGAGATCAAAATATGACTTTTTTTTAACCCAAAAGTGTCCATAATCGGAAGACTAGAGTTCCCAATTATCTACTGACTATTTTGGTATGCGTTTTATTTCTTTTCAATTGTTTTGCTCATAAATTCTTCATACAAACTTGGAATGACCTCATTGTTTTTGCGTTGGATTTGTCTTTTCATTATCTACAAGATGGAGAGAAAAAATAATGTATTTCAACGAGTTCCATTTGGGTTTTCCCCTTCTCTAATAATAATTTCACTTCCTTGCTTATTCTAGTACTTTGTAGCTCCTTTTTGGATGATTCACATAACAAAAAGACATAAACTAGAAGAAAAAAACCCAACATAAAACAAGGTAATATACAAGAATTGGAAATATAAACATGGATTTAACACTAAAATTATGTAATTATGCACTTATCAAGTTCCCCACACTTACATTTTGCTAGTCCTCGAGCAAACTACCTATATATAAACTAATCTAACTCACTTTAGGAGGAATCACGGTTATACTTATCATGTGTGATAAGCCTTTTAACCCCTAGGTGGCCTAGTGGACAAATTACAGTCTCGTGAGGGTTTACAAGTGATATACCCACAAAACCTACTCCAACTCCTATATACTTCAAAGTCGCAAGCATTGGAAGATCTATGAGGATATAAAGTTTATGAACCTAATAATAAGAAGTTATAAGTACAATAGAAAATTTCAAATTTAAATATGCTTAATCGAAGAGTAAGAGTGTAATGTGTTAAACCAATGCCATATGATGGAACACATCCTCAAGATCAACCAATCAGCATTTCGCCTTGATTTCCGCCTCACCAGTCGATCACTCATAAAACAATAGAAATGGGTCGCTCATATGTGCAAGAAGGAGTAAAGAAGAGACTACTTGCACAAAGAAAGGTGACGTTTGTTTCCAAGTTCTGGTGATCTCTAAGAAAAGAAATCAACCACATGCGATGATGGGAATACTCATCCACTGATGCGTGCCGTAAGTGCAACAAATTAATTAAAATATTTCCCACAAAGTAACTAGTAATATAGGGGTAATAAGGATCGTTCCCATGAAGTGCAGTGTAATTGTTATTTGTTTTCAACTAAATTATATACAAATAAAAGTAGAAACAAAATAAATAAATATTGATATCAAGGTGAGAAAATACTGGTTAGAGGTTTCATTATCTATCATCAAACATGTTCCTTAATCGATTCGATTAACGTTCCTTCTCATATAAATAACCTAGAGCATCCTATCGCAGGGTTACTCCGACAAAACTCCTTGTATCATCAAAGACGCAAGAGCCACTATTTGAATCTTTCTCAATAAATAACTTGGCGCAAGAGCCATTCAAGTTTAACCCAACGAAAGCAATAGTCCTCGTGAGTTGAGGTTATTCTAAAAAATCCGGCGTAAGAACACACTGATTTAACCCAGATTATGCTTTTACACATAATCGTATGGCAACATCCCGTCGTTAAAAACTACTTTGTGCTACATTACTTAGAATTCTTCAACAATTCCAGATCTCAAACCCCAGTCTAGCAGCACACATGATCATTCAATTTTAAACTTAAATGAATAAGCCTTCAATCATATATGACGATTTTAACATTAGAACATAAGCGATAAAATAGATAATTAACATTAAGACTAACCAGCCAGTTTGATTTACATGTCTAGAACTTTGGATTACATCCCTAACCAATAAGAGAAAGCCACCTTCTCATGGGTTTCTCAAAACCCATGGAAAATATACAAGAGAATAGGGAAAAAAAAAGAAAGTGTCACGGTTCTTCCCCTAAAAGGGAAAACCCTTATTTGCTCTAAACTCCTTTGATTTATTTTGTTGTATAAAAATTTTATCCCAAAAAAAATATTGATAAGATGTCCTTTAATAGAATTGGTTTGTCTCTTAAATAGATATCCCAAAAATAGAAGGACTCGTACTCGAATCCCGGTCGAAATAGGTTGCCAACTCACTCAAAATAGCCAAAAACGTGAACAAGGTCGTCCAATCACACAGCCAATGGGCTCGTGTAACCCAGAATAAAACCCAACACAAGTGTTTTTTTTCACTTTATTGGCCTGTCAGTTACAGGGAACCAACATGCATAAGCTTTCCCTCGATAACTAATGTAGTTGCGGCAGTTAATTTAATTTGAATTTTTTTATGCCTCGATAAAGTGTGTAGCCGCGCTTATTACTTTCTTTTGGGTTTTGATTATTTTTCTTTTTTTTTCCTCGACAACTCATTGCTCCGCGTGAATCTATTTTATCTGAGTTTGTAAACTCGACTCAGTTTCCATATTTTCCAACCTTTGTTTCCCATGATTTCCGTTAAAAAGACTAAGTTCAATGTTCTTTCTCGACTATATTTTTCCTCAACCAAGACATCTCGAGCTACACCCTTACCTGTTTCATACCATATCTTACTTAACAGTGAACCACCCATCACAGACTCAACAACAACCTCGAGTTCACCATCATCGATTCACTTCTAACTCTGCATCACAGAGTCACTCACCTCCATCAACACAAACTTCATCCACCACTGCCATTAACTAACAGTCACCAAGCTCAACTGCCAGTTCACGAGCACCGTCAAAATCTGTTTTCTCTTCACTGCCATGAATATCATGATTAATCACACGATATTTAACATGAAACCTTTTTTTTTCTTGTCCCAAACTTTCTCTTTATTGATGCATCGGAAAACCGACTTTGTTTTACCGCAAGCGCACAATGTCGAAAGATGTAGACAAGAGCAATACGGTTCATTCCCACGAGGAGTGTGTATTACTTATATTAATTAATTCAAGTAACTTTCAGATCAAAAGATGTTTTTCCAATTTTTGTAAAGAATTAAACTAATGAATGAATTAAAACTATTTAACAAAGATTGAAATCAATAATAGAAAAGCGTTAAGGTTTCGGGAATCCTTTGTAGATTAGGGTTTACTTGCGTTCATCACAAAGGGTATCGATTTTACTCGTGCAAAATAGCAAATCTAGCTACTAATACACATAAGATATTTCGTTTAAGAATCGAAGAAAAGAATTTCCAAAAAGAATTGTTTGTTCTCAACCTAAGGTAGAATTTCGAAGTACTATGTATACGTGGCATAAATAGTCAAAAAATATTCATAAAACGATTATCACCAAAGGGTCAACGAGTTCTTCTACTAATCAAACGATGGACTATGCGTGGCATAGAACATGAGAAATCATTGAAAGAGTAAAGCATTGAAAGAGAGACAAAACATTGACATTAAGTTTTAATAGTTGAAAACCCTAGTTTTGAAACACAAGTAAATCTATCTCTACAAATTCATCCTTTCACCATAACAAAGAGATTTAGCTAGACATGGCTTTCTTAGAAGCCATTAAAAATTGATTAAGAAAATAACGAATACAATTGAAACCGAAAACGAGAAAAAAATAGCTAAACCCTTTTTTAATGTTCACGGCTTCTCCAACTTTAGCGTCAAAGGTGTTCTCGCCCAAAAGTTTTTCTGCCTTTTTTTTCCTGTATGTGAAGGTCTTCTTACGTCCCGTTCTCTCCTCGAAGTAGAACTCACGACCCTATTTATAGAATTCTAGGCACCGACTCTATTAGAGTTTGTAGCTGATTAAGACTCTCGATAGGTATTAGCACCGACCATAATACTTTCGAAACAAACACGGTTTACAGTCGCCTCTCCACCTTATTCTTTCCTGAAATACATCACACGCTCAATTCCTACATGTTCTTCGCTAACAGCTTAGTTCTTTGTATCCCAATCAAATTCTCTCATTCCCAGACTTCTCTCTCAACCCTTTCTGAACCAACAACGACCTCCACTAGCTCGAGCCATTACTGCTCACATCTTCCACCAGCAACTCAGACCTGTTCTTTTTTCCTTCAAGTTCAATACCATCTCATTACGTTAAATTATCGATTCTATCTATGTATCCATCCTGGAGCCGAACTCTTCTTCACATAAACTTTCACCCATTAGAACAAGACTCATGGTAACAGCATCACTACCTCATTCAGAAGCCAACAACGCCTCCATTAATTCTCAACTGCCATCACTACTCCTGTGACGACCGTTTTTTGGATCCTCACATCCAGAAACTTAAGTTGTTTAAAAATGACATTATTCGAAGTGTAATTGATACAAAAATATTGTAATACGGAGAACATAAGTTCAAATGGAAATAAAATTAACTCAAGAGATTTAACGTGGTTTGGCAATAATTTGCTTACATCCACGGGTAATGAAAATTGGAGTTCTTATTCATCTTTCTGGGTTACAGTGGAAAATGACATAGAAGAAATGAGTTGCCAAAAAGTCCTCCCCTCTTACACATTGATTTAGTATTTATAGGGATAATAAAAATGATATTTACTAAAATGCCCCTTTGCCACATGTCAATAAGGCCTGCCACATGTCGATAGAGTCCGCCACGTGTCCACATAAGAGAAAAGGAGGAAGGAGGAGGTGATAGTGATCCCATAAGAGAAAAGGAGGAGGAGGTGATAGTGCTCCTATAAGAGAAAAAGAGAAAGAAGGAGGTGATAGTGCTCCCATAAGAGAAAAAGAGGAGGAGGTGATAGTGCTCCCATAAGAGAAAAGGAGGAGGGAGGAGGTGATAGTGCTCCCATAAGAGAAAATGAGGAGGAAGGAGGTGATAGTGCTCCCATAAGAGAAAAGGAAGAAGGAGGAGATGATAGTGCTCCCATAAGAGAAAAGGAGGAGGTGGTGATAGTGCTCCCATAAGAGAAAAGGAGGAAGAAGGAGATGATAGTGCTCCCATAAGAGAAAAGGAGGAAGGAGGAGAAGATAGTGTTCCCATAAGAGAAAAGGAGGAAGGAGGAGGTGATAGTGCTCCCATAAGAGAAAAGGAGGAGGAGGGAGGAAGAGATAGTGGTGATTTTTTTGGACTCACAATTTGCCCCCTTTTCTTACGGTTTGTTTGAAGAACAATCTTTAAGAAAAACATCTTGATGCCTTGCTTGTTCCGACGCTCTGCGGTGCATCTTGACTTAGTATAAAACGTTTGCGCCTGGATTGTATGTTGTTGTCTTGCAGTTACTTTTTGCATGGCTTTTTCATGATAAGATAATGAACCTGATCCATTCAAGAATAGAATTTTGCTGCGAAATTTACATATAAGCACAAATTAGTGTAATAATATTATTTCACACGTTTTAAACAGAAATTATAAATAGATTAATAAACTGTTAATCCATCAATCTTTATGAAAAAATATATTATTGAATTTAGTATAAAAGTATAAGCCTCTCAGGAACTCAAATTCAAAGTTGTGGTGGATGACATTTAGCCTGTCACCATTGATAAAAGGAGTGGATGGCATTTAGCCTTTCACCATTGATAATTGTGAATAAGATCCCTTTTCATGACTTATACAAATAAAATGGTTAAAGCAAAAGAATTTTAGATCTAAGAGATACGGGGTACTTAGATCTTTTATGAGAGTCTTGCCGGCTGATATCATATCATGAGTGTAGAAGTATATGAAGGAAAAAGAATGAAGAATGGATTATAAGAAGTATTAATTCTTGAATATTTGTATCCGCATAAAATATATGAAGTATGAAGTATGAAGTATCGACCCTTGAGGAAGTACTCTTCACATAAGAAGTATGAACAATATGAAATATCGAAGCTTAAAGAAGCATTCTTCCCATAAGTAGCATGAAGTATAGTCAATATGAAGTATCGAAGCATAACGAAGTATTCTAGCAATGGTTCATTTTTTCCCTTGATGCCCCCTGTAAAACAACTATCAAATATACAAAATGATTAGTTTGTTGATATTTTCTTCGAGCTTTCTTCGTATATTGTTTTTGTACCTGAAATAAAATCATCAAATAAATTGGTTAATGAGTGTGTAATTTGAGTCCGCAAGGGTTTATTGTACCTTGGGCTCTATTGAGGGTAGACTCACATAGTAATTTCTCTCTGGCCAGGAGAAAACTACCCATGCGGACCCTGAGCATCCCCTGAAGTGGGAGATGCCTGATACAATAATTAATGTCATGTAGGGCATCTCTTGCTAGCGGATGTACCCAATAGTCAATATTCAAGACTTTTACATGGGTCTCCTATGAGAGATTGCATTTAATTGCTTTACCATGTATGAGCGCAAATTATTGTACGATTGCATGATTTTCCCTGAGCATTGCCTGAATTGGGTGACGCCTGATATAATAATTAATGTCATGTAGGGCATCTCTTGCTAGCAGATGTACCCAATAGTCAATATTCAAGACTTTTACATGGGTCTCCTATGAGAGATTGTATTTAATTGCTTTACCATGTATGAGCGCAAATTATTGTACTTGCATTGAAGGTTAAAGACGGGTTATGATTAGTGTGGTTTGAGATATTGAGAGTTAATTTGTTGATGACGACCCTTGACATTTGTTCGTAGTGATGCTGGTTCGGAGTGTTTCGTCCCAGTCAGCTTGAAAGAGTGCCTTGAATTGTTTGTAGACGCAACATTCCATGCTACGAATAATCTCATGATAAACAGGATCTAGCCCTGAGACAAAATGATCCTCCCATACTGGTGCAATCAGCAAAGCAGTACATGGAAATGATCCATTATCACCCTGCGCTATAGTAATCATTATCTCTTTTTAAGATTGCGTTCAAGCGTATAGGAACCACTGCGAGGATTAAAACTTTTAGAGCGCGACTGAGCTGCGGAATTGGAATCCGTGGAGCGGATGTGAGCGCATTGCGTAGTGCGCAGGTGAGCATAGTGCGCAAGTGATGAGCGTAGTGCGCAGGTGATGAGCGTAGTGCGAAGGTGGTGAGCGTAGTGCGCAGGTGATGAGCGTAGTGCGCAGGTGAACGCAGTGCGCAGGTGATGAGCGTAGTGCGCAGGTGAACGCAGTGCACAGGTGAATGCAGTGCCCAGGTGATGAGCGTAGTGCGCAGGTGAACATAGTGCACATGTGATGAGCTTAGTGCGCAGGTGAGCTGCAGGAATGGTGCGATCCATGTTGCGGACCTAGCTGCATGAATAGTGCGCTCCGGACTTTGAGTGTAGGAATTGATGCGCATGAAGGGAAATGCTACGGACTCAGCTGGGCTGCTTCCATCATGGGCTTGAGCTTTACTCCAACTTGGTGCACTTTATTTTATCTTGTTTTTTTGCCTCTAAATGGAGCGTAATATTTAGCTCATTTCCCAGCTACAAATTTGGTTTCTTCATAACATGCCCCCCAGTGCATCATTATCGCATGGCTACCGCATCCCTGAAGTGCCTTTCATAGCTTTTAGAAATGCTTGTGGATCATAGCCACAACATGCTAGGCTTTGTACAACTGCGGACCATGAAGTCTTGCGCGTGAAAGTCTTCCTCACTTTATGTGTTATAGCATCTATCTCTTTGGTAGCACATATCTTGAAATCCCTCACATGGGTTTGTAGAACAAACTTTTGCCATTGTAAATCTGTCATCAAAATTGGTTTTTGATCAAAGTTTTTAAAGAAAAACTTTTTCCAAACTTGTGCAACTGGAAATCAGAATCCAACATATGGATTTGTAGAAAAAGCTTGTATAACTGTAGACAAGATTTTTTCCAAAATGAAACTTTAGTTTCCTAACGCCAAATTGTAGCGACCATTCCATGATCGACAACAACCAAAATTTAATTTGTCGAGAAATGACATTTTAAATGGTAAAATGATACAGTAGATGCTTTGAAATGATACAGAGAACAAAATTGTAGCGACCATTACATGATCGACAACAACCAAAATTTAATTTGTCGAGAAATGACATTTTAAATGGTAAAATGATACAATAGATGCTTTGAAATGATACAGAGAACAAAATTGTAGCGACCATTACATGATTGACAACAACTAAAATTTAATTTGTCGAGAAATGTCATTTTAAATGGTAAAATGATACAACAGATGCTTTGAAATGATACATAGAACAAAATCGTGATGGAAATGAAATCAAAATTTTGATACAAGGTAGGATAAATCCTTTACACGTCCCTGTTTCTAGCGCCAAATTGTGACAACCGTTTTTTGGATCCTCACAACCAAAAACTTAAGTTGTTTAAAAATGACATTATTCGAAGTGTAGTTGATACATAGAGATTGTAATGCAGAGAACATAAGTTCAAATGGAAATAAAATTAACTTAAGAGATTTAACGTGGTTCGGCAATAATTTGCTTACATCCACAGGCAATGAAAATTGGAGTTCTTATTCATCTTTCTGGGTTACAGTGGAAAATGACATAGAAG
This sequence comes from Papaver californicum, assembly GCA_023531435.1. Classification (NCBI taxonomy): domain Eukaryota; kingdom Viridiplantae; phylum Streptophyta; class Magnoliopsida; order Ranunculales; family Papaveraceae; genus Papaver; species Papaver californicum. Next base: position 2,814,406 of record JAJJMC010031110.1, on the reverse strand, counting down.
AAATGAGTTTCCAAAAAGTCCTACCCTCTTTACACATTGATTTAGTATTTATAGGGATAATGATAATGAAATTTACTAAAATACCCCTTCGCCACATGTCAATAAAGCCTGCCGAGCGATAGAGTCCGCCACGTGTCCACATAAGAGAAAATGAGGAAGGAGGAGGTGATAGTGCTCCCATAAGAGAAAATGAGGGGAGGTGATAGTTCTCCCATAAGAGAAAAGGAGGAAGGAGGAGGTGATAGTGATCCCATAAGAGAAAAGGAGGAGGAGGTGATAGTGCTCCCATAAGAGAAAAAGAGGAAGGAGGAGGTGACAGTGCTCCCATAAGAGAAAAGGAGGAGGAGGTGATAGTGCTCCCATAAGATAAAAGGAGGAGGGAGGAGGTGATAGTGCTCCCATAAGAGGAAACGAGGAGGAGGTGATAGTGCTCCCATAAGAGAGAAGGAAGAAGGAGGAGATGATAGTGCTCCCATAAGAGAAAAGGAGGAGGTGGTGATAGTGCTCCCATAAGATAAAATGAGGAAGGAGGAGATGATAGTGCTCCCATAAGAGAAAATGAGGAAGAAGGAGATGATAGTACTCCCATAAGAGAAAAGGAGGAGGAGGTGATAGTGCTCCCATAAGAGAAAAGGAGGAGGAGGAGGAGGAGGGAGGAAGAGATAGTGGTGCTTTTTTTGGCACTCACAAATCCAATACCCAAGCTCCTCAACAGCCTCACTAATCCTACTGCACCATTCTCGATCTTCAAATCCCTTTACCAGAAATCATCATCACAATCATGATCATCACAGATCACATCATCAACCTCTACCACCATTAACTCTCGAACCAGTTCATATCAACACAGAATCAAGCCATTGCCCATACTCCTTCGAACAAACACTGCAGCTAATCATTCTTCACCTCAAACTCCATCAACAGAGTCACCATCACGACCCATGATCATCCCCATCACATATCTGATCATCAGAAGCTTCTCTATGCCAGGCTCGAGTTCATCCCTTCTTCTGTTTCTTAACAACAAACTCATCTTCTTGTCCATCAACAACTTCAATGCTCAAATCATCACTATCAGGACTCCAACCATCAAACCATCAGCCATTGCTCGGCACTGCAGACTCAATGAAAGCTTCATTATTAACTCAACTACACCACAGATTCATCAACTACGACTGCGTCTCTGCCACTAACCTCAACTGTGCTCCATCAATGGATTTACTCAAAACCACCATTAATGGCAGCTTTTTAACCCTAACTGAAATTTCAGTTTTAACCGGAAATCAATACGGGGAAGAAGATGGTGGCCCATAGAGAACTAGCTGGTACCTTTATAAGAATTTAAATAGTCGACAGCCCTTATCAATAACTATGGTGCCTTTTGCACTAGAGTCTCATCTGCCCCTTAGCGCACCATGGAATGCCAATACTGGTTGCTCTTAAAGTGACTATTTTGCCCTTAGTACTCGTTTTGCTCATAACTTTCTCATACGAAGTCAGAATGACCTGTTCTTTCTCCGTTAGCTTCGTAATTCAATTCTCTACAAGATGGAAATTAGGAATCTTGGAATAGACTGAGTTATACTGGGTATTTGGTAATTCTTCCTTGTAAAGTTCAATTTCACTTCTTTCAGAGATGCAACCTAACAAAAGACATAAACTACAAAAGTAGTAATAAGATATAGTAATTCACACAAAATCTAGCAAATAAGTATAAGGAAATGATACTTAAAATGTATAAATTATGCACTTATCATTCATTATCTTTGACCCTAATACAACTTTAAACAACTCTCTTGAACCCATCAAAGCTATAGCCATTAATTATCACCCAAATACGACTAGAATAAATTTGATCTGATGTTTGAAATCACGATGAAGAAGGTGGTGCCCTTATCAAGGAAGTTGGTGTTGTTAATACTATTCAAAACTTTGACATCCCTAAGTAAATGAGCGAGTGCCTTTAGTGAAATTCAAATATTAGGAAAACCCTTAGTAGAAGCGACGGTGCCTTTAACAATTTTTTTTTAAAACTTGTATAACAATCAGTTCCGGGGAACAGACAAGCTTAACTTCTCTTTTTTCCTATAACTTCTTCATACAAAGTTAGAATGCATGATTTTATTCTTTCTCCTTTTGTTTTGTTTCTTCGTTTTCTTCGATATGATGAGAAAAAATCCTGGATTTGACTGTGTTCCACTTGGTCTTTGGCCCTTCTTTATTTGAAACACTTAATAGTCATGGTGTGATACTCCAAGTGGAATGGTGTAACAAAAATATAAGGTAATTCATACAAAAACAAGAAAATAATACTCAAAATACGTAAATTATGCACTTATCACCCACCTTCTCATCCGATTTACATTCAAACTTTTGCTTGGGTTTAACAAAACCCATTAACCCAATTCTGCACCTAAAAAAACTTTTAGGTTACCCCTTAGTAAAATTAGTATGCATGATTAGATGAACTTTGGAAACATAAAATACTTTGAGCATGCTCGACACGTTGAATGAGAGTAGCTATGGGGCACTTTAGTCTTTTCTTCACTAATGATAAATCAAGAAAAAATAATCGTGAGAAAACTCAAATCCCCTTTTATATTCCTCTTCCCCTTCTCCATATACCGAGACCTGGTGCTGTCCTGGCTTTACTTTTCATGCCTGTCATTTTCTTAGCTTCGGTTCACTGTAAATTTTCCATCCAACTTAGCTACCATTATTTCTATGTGTGATTTAGAAACTAATACGGATGCTGAACATTGGGTATTCTTAAACTCGAGTTCTGAACGAGTTGTAAGGAGTTATGGGGTTGGTTTTGTTGCTGAGATATGGTTGGGTTTGAGACAGTTTGCTGCCAGAAAAATCAGCAAGGGTTGGATTTGTTTTGCAGCCATGTTTCAAATGAATTCAGTAAGATTTAGAGTCTTGGTGGTATCTGAAGACATGGTTGTTGTTAAATCCGAATTTGGAGGTGAAGAATGAGCTCAGTACATCAAGAAAAAACATCTATGGACCACCACGAAACTGCATGTCAAGTGTTCGAGAAAAAACATGCAATATAAGAAAATGGGTAAAAGTTTTTGTTGCTCTCTTTGTATATTCAAAAATAGTATGAGTGTTAAATAAGTTTTGGGGTGTTAAGTGCTTATTTATAGTGAGATTGAATATGTCTTTATGATGGTTAAAATATAGAGATAAGTGGTGGTGGTGTTTGTATGAATAGCTAGGTGGAATAATTAGAAATGTGGTTTTTCTCCTTTAATGCATGTCATCTGTTGAATGTAGTTTTCAGTTTTCTGTCTATCAATCAAGCTTGGTGATTCATAGAATAAGACACTTGCAGTAATGTTTAACAATGCAACATTTTTTTTTTTTAAGTGAAAGGTAGTTGTATCGTTACAATCATGTTTTCTTTGATGGAAGCATATTCTTGCGGTTAGCACTGCCAATGCGAGTTCTTTAACTGTTCCTCTTTCGTTACCGGAAGGTCGGGGAAAGTTTATTTGGTCTTCCTAGTCTTGGATGGATGATATAGTCTTGTTAAATTATGGTTTATGCATTGAATTTATAATCTCTGATTTGCTGACGTGTTTTGATCAAATTAGTATTGTTGATTGGTCGTTCTCGGATGAGGTGAGTATGAAATTCTTTTGATGTATGATGGGTGAAGCATTAGTAAAGGAAAATTAATCTTGCTCCACCATTTATTATGTTGGTAACTAAGTACAATGTTAGAACTACATAGGAATTTAGTTTAGGTGATGAAACCTTAGTTTGAATTGTGAATATGTTTTTTTGACATCTAAAACTTATACTCTGTTAGAACCGTAAACTAAAATCTAACCGTTATAACTTAGTGAGTTTTAGATATGTTATGCTTAGGTATGTCAGGAAATCTCGGCTAAAATTTCAGGATGATCGGACTAGTATGTGTTATTATACTAATGATCCGGCTAAAAAATTAGATGGTGAAAATTTCTTATGATCCGGTTATTATACATAATGATTTTCATGGGTACAACAGAGGATATAGATATGTGGTTGCAGTGTAAAGTCACTAAATTGCGTTGTATGTGTTGGAGTATGTATTATGATGTACGTGCTGAACTTCGAGATGGTCTAATAGTGTTGTATATAGCTGAAGTTTAATTAAGATTGTGATGTGATGATCTTGTTTGATAATAATGCAAAGAATAGAGAGGGGCTGATATTGTGATTACCTTTAGATTTAGCTGTCTAGTTTGATTGTACTTGTACAACAACAAAAAAATAGGTTGTGAAGTTTAGTATATGGTGTACAACAAATATACACTTAGTGGGATTTGGACACGATTGAACTGGTGGCCAATGGTCTACTATAGAAACTAATTAGGACAATCAAAATGGTATGGTTCTACTGAACATCTCCATGGTCTTGGCATGAATATTCAATTTGTATATAATTTATCATTTGTAAGCATTAGTTAAAATGAATAAGGGTGGACAAATTGAATATGGACTGTGTACTTTTATTAAAGATACTTTTAGTATTCTAGTTTTGGGAGAGATTCACGGGAGATATGGGAGCAGTTAAGCATAAGTTTATGGTGTTTACCGTTTTGGTTTAGTTAATATTCCAAATAATTAAATGATTAGCATTATGTCATCAACCCTTTATCCAACCTGGTGCTTCCTTTGAATTGAAATTTGTTAGTCCAGTGAAGCATATGTTTGGATTTTGAAGAAAATTTAGTGCGGTCTAGTTGCAGATTCTGCAGCATTCTCCTATTCATTTGATCAAAATTGGTAATGATGGTTTATCATGAAATTATTTATTATTGCTTACCTAGTTATGATGATAGTAGACTTATATTTTAATATTGTTTGTGCTTTCATGGTTAGATGTTCTATGTATTTACTTTGATACTGACATACTAAGTGAATGAACAGTTACTTGATCTGATTGGTTAAAGCTTCTCGGTTCTTTTAAGTTTCAATACAACATTAATTAATTGAATTCATGTTAACTGATTTGTTGGTATATCCTCTATGCATTGTTTGCTGATAAAAATATTATGTTCTTTTAAAAATTACATTATTATGAAAATTCTATTCTAGATTTTCTAAGTGCAATTTTGGGTTTTGCTGCTTATGTATATATGCTTATACATATTCCTTGATCAATTTACTTGATATCTGAGAAGAGATAGTTGCTACTATTATGGGTACGTAGTTCATACTATCTAAACAAAGACTCACGAACTGCGGTCGTGCTTGATTCCTTCGAGCTACGGAGAGGGTACGTAGGCAGCTGCTCTGTTGTTCAACATAAGATTGTTTATATCATATAAAAGTGTTGGTTGCTGCGTGGCAGTTTGTACCATCTATTCAGAGATGATTGCAACTTTTGCAATATATATGTATATATCGTTTATAAGAGGTAGTTGCAGTATTGGTTGTTCATACTACCTATTGAAGAGATGATTGCTATTTTCCAGTTCACACCATCTGATATAAATGTGAGATAGAGATGATTGTTGCCTTTCAAGGTAATTCATACCATATGATAACTGTACAACCCGTAAGACAAGAGACGATTATTACCATTCGAGGTAATTCATATCATCTGTCTCGGCACGTGAGTTATGCAATAGTTATTATCGTTTGAGGTAACTCATATCATCTGAGAAGGATGGTTGTTGTTTATGACGACAGTTCATGCCATTAATCAGGAAATGATTTCTAACTCTTTTGAGTAGTTCATATCATTTGTAAATGATATTCTGTTGAGCTTGACCTAGTACTGTAAGTTGTCAGGCCCACCGGGACTCCCACCTACGGGTGGCTACCCGGAAGACCGTTAGCTGTAACGGTGGATGGTATCCGACTACCCTGATATTGGCACTGGCCATAAAATTCAGGCCTTAATTGCCTCACATCTACGGATGGCTACCCGAAAGACAGTTAGCTATAAGGATGACTGGTATCCGACTACCCTGACATTGGCACTGGCCATTCCTCACCCGTATAAAGGCAATGCCTACCGACTTATAAAGTAGTTTGGTATGTGTGAATATAATTGTTTGAAAAATCAAATTGGTCCGAATAAATTTGAAAATCTGATTTCTCGAGTAGCGTATCAGAGAGTTGAAGTTTTCTAAGCGGTTCGTTGGAAGCAAAACATTTCTGGTCCGCCACAGCCTCACTCTTATTTTTCATGGGTAGTCACACATGATCAAACTCATAATTTTAGGGAGCTGCCTATGCAACCATATCCTTTTATGATGGTCATATTGTGTATGCAACCACATCAATGACAGATTCAGTACGTAAAACACAATAACAAAACTCTAATGTGTTGATGTCTCGTGCATTACAAATTTGTAAACATAAACCAGTAAAAACAGAAATGTTGATGATAGAAGGAGATCCTAAATACATGATATTTTAAGAAGTTGAACATCTACATGACTTGCTGTTGTTGTTGTTAGCCGTGGTCTTGGTAAAATAAAGTGGGCATGTCTTAAAAGTGTTGCAAAGTTCCTTATCCTCATAGCCAAACGACTCAAACCACCACATTGATGATAAGATCAAATTAATCAATACAAGATCGGAGCTTACAACGACTACCAGAATCACTCCACATGCACTTTTATAAGCTAGTGACGGATTAATAATAATAAATAACCTGATAAGTAACCCGAGGGGAGAGTAATAAATCACTACAGAATGCATCTCAAAATTCTCAAACAAACAATTTCCATCAACAATAAATATTCTGAAACAAGAATTAAGTGGATTATGACTCCCATTGTTGATATTGTCAAGTGTTTTTGTCTCCTGGATTATGATTCCCATTGTTGATACTATCAAGTGTCTTGGTCTCCTTTTAATATTCTCTGTGAGCACAACAAGAAACTTTAGAAAGACTTACATATATACGAAAGTACACTCCTCACTTGTGGCACTTGCTTGATTGGCTTGCCAGTCAGTACCTAAAACCAAAGAAAACAAACACTAATGACAATTTCACTTTTAAAATCAGTTCAATAATAATAATTTCAAATATAAAAAGTAACTAAACCTAGTGAAGGAATTGTGTTATAACTTTAATACCCAGAATACACATTTAAGTAACCCAAACTATTATAGCTAAATCTTTGCATAAAAACAGAAACTCGCATTCCTAGTACCAAAGCAAGCATTAAAAACTAAAAGAAACCCTCAAAAATGCTTGCTTATCGATGTCATGAACATCAAGCGAATAAAATAAAATTCCTAAAATTAACATACCAAAGAATAGGAAGTAATCCTAGTTATTATAGGTACATCATTGCATAAGAACACATACTCAAATTTCTAGTAATCCAAATCAGAAATCAGAAACTAAGAGAAAACTTAAAAAATGTTTGCCAATCGAAACCATGAAAATCAAGCGAATGAAATAAAGCCCCAAAACTCAACATACCAAATAACAGGATGAAATGAACTCGAAGACCCAACCCCCTAGCCTTGCCAGCTATAACAAAGAAGTTAGAACAAAATCAATTAAAACAACTTCAAAAAAAATAAAAAAAAATGAACAAACTAAATCCCAAAACTATAAAACTTAGGGTTTAACAATTTGAACAAAACTTAAAAATAACGAAAATAAACCCAATACAAACACATCTACTCATAAATAATTAGAAACAAATTATAACATTTGGTTTTTCAATTTACTAGAGGTAATTGATTTGGGTTTTCAGACTGAGATGAGAAAAACAATATTTTTCAGGATTTTGTTTTTTTCTTTCTCGAAAAAATCACATGAAATTTCATAAGGGTTGTTATTCTTGGTAGATGTCATACAATGGCTAGCCAGTATTAGCCTTATAGGAGGATAAAAATAGAATGTGGCTACCTAATTTTAGGCACGAACAAAACTAAACGTGTGTTGTATGTGTGTGGGGGTGGGGGTGGGGTATATAAACATAATATAATTGTCGGAATTCATTTGTTATTTACTCCTCTAGAATTTTCAAACGTACTTAGATAATAACTATGCATTTAAATTACGACAATTTTAGTAATATGATGTGTAGACCTATTTTTATGCTATATAATGGATTTTCTTAGTAAGAGCTTAATCACATATTTAATTCGTTGTATCATCCAAACTAGAAGCGTTATTAAACCTCCTTTTTGGACTATGTAACTTTATTCTTGATATTCTTGGATTATATTAACACAAATGACTCATTTATATTTTAAAAAAATATTGTTATTAACGAATATATATACCACATTCATATTTGAGATATACCACTATATTTACTACCGTAAATAGCTAGATGCAAAGATCGCATTTCACTAAATAAGGACACTAGTTATATGCAATCTCTCGGGAAAGGTAAGTATTTAAAAAGATTCAATCGTAAATTTTGATATCTTCTTAAGTTAGCTTTGAGGGCAACCATAACTTTCATATGTTTCTGCTAACTTTCCTAACTTACATACTTGACATAATCAAGATGTAAACAAGATGTGATCATGATAAAATCAAGATGAACATCTTCTTAAATGGAAGTTGGATCATGTTCCAACACTCTCGAGATTAGTGGTCGGTTGTCAGCCAAGCAAAATTATTTCAAGTTCTTTCACTTCACAATTATAAATAAGAGTATAGTCGAGAACAGAATCGATCCACAAGGAGATATGGGTTGTTATCGTATTTGAAAACTTATGTAAGCTGAGGGATTTTGTGTTTTAAGACTAAATTAATTAAGAATAAATAAAGAGAATCAATAGGCTGAGAGTATTGTTAAGGGTTCATCTTCAATCATAAGACATGCACTTTAACTAATAACTAGAGTTATCACTTAATCATTCATTATCAATAGTCCTAGAGTATCCCATCGAGAGTATACTCTGGTAATTCCTCATGTCATCACATACCATAATGATGAATATGTAAATACTACTAAAAGAACAACTTAATGCAGCGTGCTATCAAGTTTAATCCTCAAAGAGTATTAGCTTCTATGAATTAGGCTAATCAATGCAGTAGATATACTACGAGTAATCTACTTAACATAGGTCAAGCTTCTACATGCAATCATACAAAAGTTTTGAATATAATTGGCGATCACAATATGCTACTAATGACAAGGTTCATCAACAATTTTGTATCTCAAAACCCTAGTCTAGCAACATACATACGTTCATGGTTATTTAGTAGCGCTCCTAAACAAATATTCATACAATCATACTTGGCGATAATAAATAGTAGAACAAGACAATAATGATTTGATTAATATGATAAAACTAATATATTAATTTAATAACATGTTTATGATGTCCGACTACATCCTTAACCAATATGAAAGGTTTAGCTACTCATGGATTTCTTAAAATCCATGGAAAAATAATAAATAGAAAAGTAAAGCAAACCCTGGGTTGTAGAAGAGTCTCCAACTCCAAAGCCCCTTCTTTTCTCTTCAAAAGATATGGTATGATAGGTAATTCAATCCATAAGATGTCTCTTATATAATAAATCTAAATACTGAAGAACCCGTGCTCCAATCCGGTCGAAATAGATTCCAAATATCAAGCCCGTGTGTAGAAAGAAAGAAACCCACAAAAAAATCTGAGTTTGGTTGGTCAGGTCTGGCCAACCACAGCTACTCTAGTCGGCCATGACCGACTACACTATTTTTCCTTCTGGATTTTAGTCGGCCAAGTCTGGCCGACTGTAGCTACTCCTGGTTGTCCAAGTCTGGACGACTGGCTTCTGCACTTCGACTTTTCACCTATATCTTCCTCGTACGAAGTCAGAATAACTCCGTTCTTTCACCGCTGGCTTCGTTTTCTCGTTCTCTTTGACATGGTAATCCTGCATTCGAACAAGTTTGACTTTTTTTGGAAGATGTACCTAATGAGAGATATAAAATATAAAATTAACAATAATACAAAGTAATTCACATAAAACTAGCAAATAGATGAGTGAAAACGATACTCAAAACATGTAAATTATACACTTATCAATTAACCACGAATGACAACGTAATTCATGTCAAAAGTATGTCTTGAGAATAAATTGGAACAACAAAGTAGGCGAGTTACAAACATATTTTCAAGGCATTTGAACTTTCGTCGTAACTTGCGTAACCTTCAAAATTTGACTAAAGAAGAAACTTCAAAAGTTGCAAGTCATGTTTCGAATAGGATATCATCTTTTGAAATTACTTTCAAAATTATTCTTAAACGAGCTTTCGAACTTGCATTCAAACATGGTTTTAAACTGGCTTTCAAACATGCTTTCAGACAAGCATTCAATTTTTTTTTCGAACTTTGTTTTGAACAAGAGCATAAACTAGAAATCCTCCTAGTTTCTCAAAAGTGTAACAGTTGGAGTAACAAGTACATCCTTAAGTGTCATGCTATAATATCTGAAAGTATAGTTATACTTTGAGATCTTTGTACAATGAGTTTTAGAACATTACTTATGTATATTATTTCTTTGATATTTTGATACGGTCTCTCATACTAAAGCCATAATCACAAACTTTGTATCCCCGTTTCTTTGAAAGAATGTGAGAAACATAAAAATGGAATAATTGTTCAATAGTTACTAATCTATGTTTAAAGGATGATGTATTCGTTTGTTCTTTAGTTCTCCGTCTTCAATTCTTCAAGAGTAACTAAGGTAATATGTCTTTACACTTCAACATTCTAAGTTTAACCTACTGTAGATGGTGGAATATTGACAAAGGCAAAAATTGTAAGTTTATCTGTCTCGTATCAGAAATATTGAATTATCAAATTTATTCACGTCCCATATCAGAAATATAGAGCATGGATATCTTGAGGACCCACCTTGGTCGGTGTTCGAGAACAAAAATCCATGATCCTAAAGAATTATGCCTTGCTCGAATCACGTGATCTCAGGGACCATATCTTGGTCGGTCACGACCACTATCCCTTGCTTGCATCACGTCACCCTTTCTCATGTCATAATTGTTTACGTCATCCTTGTTTAGCCTTTTTCATGTCATCTTGGTTCATGTCTTGCTCACGTCAACCTTGTTCAATCATTCTTAACTAAGCTAGATAGCTCACGTCCTCGAGGATCACACTCTGCTCGGCCAAACTAGCCTTGACCATACTATGCTCTGCCAAGCTAAGTCTTGGTAACATCCTCGAGGACCATAGTGTGCTCATCCAAGCTAGCCCTGGTCACGTCCTCAAGGACCATACTTTACTCGTCCAAGCTATCCTTGGTCACGTCTTCGAGGAACATACTCTACCTTGGCCACGTCCTCATGAACCATGCTCTTCTTAGCCAAACTAGCCTTAGTCACGTCCTCGAGGACCATGCTCTGCTCATCTATCCTTGTTGGTCACGACCTCAGAGACACGGCGTTCATGCTTTCCCCTTTCGAGCGTATGATAACCTTGTTTAGTCATCGAGAGCATGGTGCAAATCCCATGCTCAGTTCTTGAGAACTTTTGCATAATCTTGACTTAGGATTCTTACAACCTTATGTCATTCCCAAGCCTGTACACATCCAGACTTGCCACTTTCAAGTTTGTGCCATTTCCAAGTAATTCCCCTTCCAAGCTTGTGTCATTCCCAAACCTACGCACATCCAAGCTTGTCGCTTCCAAGCTTGTGTCATTCACAAGCCTGAGCACGTCCAGGCTTACTGCTTCTAAGCTTGAGCACTTCCAAGCTTAGACTTACTAACCTTACTAGACTTAACACTAGTAGTTAGATTATTCTAAATAGTAATTCGTGTAACCTAACCATCAAACATATGAGGCATTAGACTGTCACAGGAGATACTCATTGGGGTATTGGTCTGGTGGTCTATAACATGTGAGATGTAACTAAAACACCCACGATAAGAAGGAATTAAATGGAACGTTACTGGAAGAGAGGATAATGAACATTACATTTACGAGAATTCTCCCAGACATAATAGGAGTTACAGTTTCAAGAGTTATGCCGCAATAATGGGCATATTCTCAACTGAAAAATGCATATTTTACATATTTAGAGTGTCAATTTCATGCACCTATTTGCTAGATTTCTTGTAAATTATTGTATATCACGTTTTTTTTTTTGTTTAGTTATCTTTTATTAGGTAAAATCATCCAAAAGAAGTCAATCGACATTTAATTGTGCAAGAAAAAAGTGCTACAAAGGAAGAAGGGCCAAATACCAGGTGTAACCCGTCCAAATCCAGGATTTCTTCTCACCATCATGTAGAAAATTGAATTGCAAACCCAACCATGAAAGAATGAAGTCATTCCGACTTCGTATGAGAAAGTTATGAGCAAAACAAGAACAAAGGGCAAATATTATCATTTCAAGGGAAACTACTATTGGCACTCCATTGCACGTTAAGGGGCAGATGAACTCGAATATTGCTAAAGGCACTTGCTCATTTGCTCAGGGATACCATGTTTTAAATGATGTCAACATCACCAACATGTGGATAGGGACACCTCACCTTCTCCCCTATTCGATCGAAGACAACTTCAGCAAGGAGTTATTGCCAATTTTATCTGATAGATGGTAGACGAGAGCAACTGGGTTCGTTTTAGACTCAAATACAATTTATTCTCAGTAATATAGTTGGGAAGCGTTGGCTACAGCGAGAGAGAAGAAAAAGAATGGTATGCTGCCATAGATCACGAATGAAGCTGTAATTGATCATGGTATTCTGTGATAAATTGTTTTTAAGCTCGAGTGGACTCATTGGGTTAAAGATGAAGTCATAAAGCATGGGTGCAATGAGAAGAAGAAGTCTAGCCATTAATGGCAGAGACGCTGTTGCAAATCACGACAGTTGATGGAGAAGATCGAGTATATGGTGAAGAAGGTTTGAAGAAAAATGGCAGTGATGATGGGTTGTTGCTGTGATAGACGATGGTGGATGCTGTTGGAATTGTTTGCAAAAAATAAAAGGAAGTGGGCATATGAGAATGGTTAATCACGGTGATGATGGGCAAAGTCTTTGGTGAAACTTGAGTCTGTGATAACGAGAATAATTGGTTATTTTGTTGCCAGTGTCTACTCGAGTTCGGAGATGTTATCGAAGTTGGTGTTGGATAAGAAATCTGTGATATATGGTTTGGCTCGAGATCAGAGAAGATGGTGGTCGAGGTCTGCAGTGAGCTCGAGGAGGTTCAGATAGACAATGCGAAACTATTGGCAGTTGAGTTTGGAATAGTCAGGGAAGGCTCGAGTGAGGTTGTGATGGTGCTATTGCTGGAGTTAAGAGAAAAGTCAGGGCAAGGTTCAAGAGGAATTTTTGTGAAATACAAATACTTGAATTGTTATCTAACAAAGACAGCTGTAAACCGTGTATAATACACGGAAGATTTGTTGGTCGGTGGTGTATAAGAGTCCTAGTTAGGTAGAAATTCTAATTGAAGCCGTGAGTTTCGCTTGAGAGATAACTTCAGATAGAAAAACAGAAAAAAGGCAGAGAAAGGAGTTTGGAGGCAGAAAAGGAATACGGAGGTTGTTTTATACATCCAAGGGTTGTGTTGGAGTTTGGGATTATCTCCTGTTTCTTTAGTTTGATTTATTTATTCTTCTTTAATTTTTTTCTCTATAGTTTTTAGTAAAATTATAAGTAGCTAAACTTTTTTATATTGATTCGGATTTCATAAGCATGTTACTAAATTAATATATTGATTTTGTTTTCATAATCGAATCATTATCGTCTTGTTTTACTAATTATTATCGCCACGTATGATTGTGTGAATGTTTGTTTAGGAGCGCTACTACATAAGCATGAATGCACATCTATTGCTAGATTAGGGTTTTGAGATATGGAATTATTGATGAACCTTGTCATAAATAGCATATTGTGATTACCAATTGTATTCAAAACCATTGTTTGATTGCATGTAGAAGCTTGACCTATATTAAATAGATTACTCGTAGTATATCTATTGCATTGATTACCCTAATTCATAAAACTTAAAACTCTTGAGGGATTAAACTTGATAGCACGTTACATTAGATTGTTCTTTGAGTAGTATTTACATATTCATCGTTATGGTATATGATGACATGAGGAATTACCGGATTATGCTCTTGATAGGATGCTCTAGGGCTTTTGATAATGAATGATTAAGTGACAACTCTAGTTATTAGTTATATTGCATTTCTTATGATTGAAGATGAACCCTTAACCAGTTCTCTCAACCAATTGATTTTCTTTACCCATTCTTTGTTAGTATAATCAGTTTAATTATTTTAGTCTTAAAACACAAAACCCCCCATATTACCTAAGTTTTCAAATACAAATAACAACCCATACCTCTTTGAGGAAAGAACTTATTCTTATCATTGTACTCTAATCCATATTTTGTGAAGTGAGAGTACTTGAATATTTTTGTTTGGCTGACAACCGACCATCAACCAAGTTCTCCACCTCATTATCTCTCCACCCTTTCCACTTTCTACGAGATAAAGAGTTCAAACACTATAAGTAAAGCACTTATTGTATTTTCATAATAAACGACACAATACAAGTCAGAAGAATAAGTTTGTGAAAGTTCATCAGACCGTCCTAAACCACTTCGTCTTTTCTACTTGAACTCTACCATAGAGATTGGAGTTCCTCGACTAGAACTACAAAGCTCTTATCTCATCTTTCTCAGTTTCCCTACCCAAGATCAACCATTTTTCCTCCTATGTGACCGAAGCAAGGCTTTAATGACCATTTTCTTGGTTTAGCCTAGCCTTATACGATTTTGATCTCTTGTATTCTTTATGATTTACCATTTCACCCTTTTATCTGTTTTTCACCTAATTTTTTTTGGCGACCACAGTGGAAGATCAATCTCTCGGTTACAGAAAATCTTCTTATTTTTTAAAATTGGCTAAACTTAGATGGGGTTCAGAAACTTTTAATTCTTATAATGTCAATACCAGGGTTACCATTCTGGTTACTCCTAGTATCACTACGGTTACTTACGGTATCACCTTTGTTACATTTGGTGTCAGTCTGACCATCACCAACTCTCTCTCCGGTCAGATTCCTAAAAGAGACAAAAATACTTCAGATCCACTGAGTATTGTGGATTTGATGGAAAGATAAGAAACTTTGACCTGAAATCAAATCGATATGGTGAATATTCAAAACGAAGTGCTTGCCATCCTCGAGAATATGGTAGAGCTTTCGTCATCATAGAAGCCGTGTTAGTATCACCAGAGGGGCCAAGCCAGTGTCTCTAGACAGACCAAGCCATGGACGCTCCCAAGATTACCACTGATACTGACACCTTCCGAATCCAAATCCGAAATGATGATGAATCTCCTCTACATACCATATCTAAAAAAGGGGAGAGCATGCAATTCGACTTTGTTACTCTCAAAATTTTGGATAGACTCTTAAAGACTATATCACCATAAGCCTTCTTACACTTTTGAGATCCAAAGCATCCATCTTTAAAGGGGATACATCTCTCATCACTTCTCATTTAATGACAGAAGTGGGAATGCCTGCAAACATGTCTCTCACATCTTAGAGTTATTGAGGAAACATGAACACAATCATGTAGTATGCCTCAGAGAGTTCTCAAAATCTCTTATTGGAAGAGCGTATACTTAGTATAACAACCTCGCTCCTAGCAGCATAACCAAATGATGTGAGATGGTCAACTCCTTCTACAAGAAATATTTATTCGTCTCTGGATACGTCAATCTTCAGATCTGGTAAGACTTATTCCAAAGAGACAATGAATATCTTGGTGACTACGTCCATCGATTCAGGCCCCAAGATTTTGATTGTCACAATCCAAGCGTGACTCAACTACAACTGGGGGAACTCTACATCAGAAAAATGATACCAGTCTACCGTTTTCTACTAGAGAACTTGCGCTTCCAGACTTTTCCTGAACTTCATAAAACTACCAAGCGATCATCTATCACGGCACCATCCTTGCTAGAGATTTAGAACTTTTAAGAATAAGTTAACTCGTAGAAATACTCGATGGAAAAGATATGTCATCAATGAACAATTAAGTCCCCAACTATCCGCTAGTACAAAGGAAGTAGAAGGCCAGTCCCATCACATCTCAACATCCCATACTCTAGACGCCGACGTCGGCTTCAACTTTAATCCAAATTCTTGCTCAATCCCAGCAGAAAATTCCTAGAGGCATGGACCCATGATGGCATCATCAAATTACCTCAAGCCCGACAACGGATCCAAGTGAAATACACTTGGAAACTGAAGGCTCATTCACTCCTTAAAGACTCAATACAGTCATCACCTTCAACCAAAAGGTCATGATCACCCATACCTCTTAACCTTCTCCAGAAGAGTGTCTCATCCCTTATGGAAAGATAAATGATGGGATGAAATACCACATGCCTGAAGGAGTACGGATTCCTAATAGTTTTGAGAAAAACACCTGGATACACAACATCACTTATCCATATTTGTCACGTGAATCCTATTCAAAATATTTATTGTTTATTAATGAACACCTCTCGACTGTTCTACACTTGGGGGCTTGATCTTTTCAGAAAGATCAATTCAATTCCATGATGTGACCTCTGTAGCCAAGCCAGTGTTATGGTAGCAAACAATGGTCTGCAGAACCTCTCAACATTATAACTCTCACACGACTGGGAAGCTCCCTCATCTTACTTGATCACGTCCTAAATGGGTATTGCACTCCTGGTGCTGCCTGTTTTGATAAAACCAATCCACTACAATGAATTTGACGTTTTCAAGGTGAATCCATCAAGTCCTTCCACCCTTTGATCAATCCCTCGGTGACAGCACCCATCAAGGTTCTTAAATCATGAATTTTTTATTATTTTTAAGAATCGATTCGTAAATTATATTACAAATAGAAAATTTATAGTCGATTCTGTTAATATCTATAAAAATTGATTTACGTATAAATATATACCAATGTTTCGAGAAAAATTATTATATCCGCGAACTCTTCTCAAGAATAGCTTAAGCAAATGAAGGCTAAAAATGAGGTAATATATACACCGTATCCACTAGAGCCAAAAACATATTCACTTAATCTAATACTTGACCCTACCCAATAATCCCTTGGAGTAGAACGTCCACCCAGTAGAAAAGTGTCGATCCCATTTTTAGCTTTGCTCCCAAGACTTTTCTAGAAAATGTGTCGGTATCATTTTAGCTTCGTTCCCAAGACTTTCCCTTTACCTAAAATCTTATATTAAATAAAAATTCTTTTAATTTTGTTAACGATGAGAATAATATCTTTTTAAATGAGAAACGATATTTAGATTTTTAATTTGAAACTCTTGGATCGAAATCATTTAATCCAAAAGTTGTAGAAAATTGGGAAGAGAAATATAGAGAACTTTTGGAGAGGAGTTGAGAGAGTCGCTGATTACTTTGAGTTGTTCTTGGATACGAGTTCACGGAAGCCTTTCCTCATTTGTTGATTATCTTGGATTAAGTAACATTGCATCCATTCTTAGCAAAAACAGCTAAACACAAAAAACCTTTATTCCGTTGTAAAAATGCTTGTACGACGGATAATGGGTATATACAAATGATGATGAATGATGTTCACTGCTTCATTTTCTTACTTGCTATATATATGAATTCTATTAAATACCCATCTTCTATTTCTTTGGATTTTGGCTATAAGAATTGAACTATGAGTAATATTTCAATAAAGTGTGATCATAAGGTCTATTGCCATTACACGCTTATTAGCCTGCTCCATGCAATGGTTCAACTTCGTTTGGTGTTGTGATCTTTCTGAGTTAATAGATATTTGCACGTACTGTTTGCTCCCTCGCTTCTGGAAACCATCCCCTCACATGTTAGGATCCATTACATTGTTTATTAACTCTTTCATGCCATTTTTTTTTTATCATATTATCACTCAATTTAGACATTCCATAAGTAACCTATTCATGTTTGTGCACGCATCAGTAAGGATATTCTAGGCGTTTAATTGCATTTCATGTGGTTATTACTATTTTATGCGTCTTAGTCGTTCATGGTTCGCGTAATAATAATTTCATGCATGCCGTAGTCAAATGTGCACAGTGGTTTGAATCTCTTCGTATTGCTAAATTTTCATATTATGAGAAGTGCCGCTAGGGCACAGTGTTATTTCCTAACTCTATATATTTCATTTAAATAATAATAATAATAATAATATTTGTTATAATGAATGATATTTTTCGCTGTTGGTTCTTAATATTTTTGATTATGATAATAATAATTTTCTATGAATAGTAATAATAATTTTTGATTTGTTTTCTTTGATAGGTTTAAGCTCGTTGCTCATTTGTTTAATTTTTTAATTATTTGTAATTTTGTAGTTTATTTTATTTGTTTATTTCGAATTAAAATCCTAAAATTCTGATTATAGAATAGAGGTCAATTTTTGAATTGGACAGGTTAGGTGCCTCACACCTTCCTAGCTTGTATTTTGATTTCCGGACTCATTTCTTTAAGATTGGACTAGTGCAACTACTGGGTTCTAACTCCGCATGTTGGGTGGCGGTTTCGTATAATAATATTTCCTTATGTATTTCCATTTTAAAAACTTGAGAAATCTATTGGGTCTCGTCCCGTAGATTTTTGACGGTATCTACAGTGGCGACTTCACTGGGGACATTGAGAATCTAATTTTAAACATATACGGGATTTTAGGGTTTTGATTTGACACTACTCGGTATTTGCACACACACATGGACGCGCCCATATCATTTTTATTTCATTTCGCATCGTCAGGCGTCCGATTCTTAGGAAAACAAGTGCCTAGTAAGCTGAACCCATGCCTTAGGCCTTATGGGAGTTATCAGTTGAACCTCCACAAGCCTTAGCCTCGTACCAAAGAAGACTAGTTTAACTACGTCTAAGGTATATTTTGATAAGATAACCCAATCTTACCCGAGAATTAGTAACACCTGCATGCACGTACAAAACATAGAACTTTCCTTTTTAGGTTTATTGTATACTCATTATTGCACAAAATCCGAGGCATAAGCACCCCTGCGTTAACCATATATTTTTGTGCCTTGAAAACAGGATTCAGATTTGGAACAGGAAAAGTTTGCACTGAGAAAATGACCAAAGATACTGAAATGACTGGCGACACTGCAACGGTCGCAGGGTTGCTGGAGCAATTCCAAAAGATGTTGGATAAAAATTTCACCGAATTGAAAGCCGAAACCAAGAAGTTGACTCTGGAGACTGTTGCAGAGGCCCCGGAAAACATGAAGGTCTGGAATGGGGGAAAATGATAAAAGTAACCCTAATGATGATGATGATGATGACGATGATGAAGAGGTTAAGGAGGACAATTTTGGAGAAACAACAGAGGCCACGACACGAGAAAGGCAGTTAGCTCAAAGGCTCAAAGAAGTTGAAAGGACCCTGCAGAGAATGGGTAAGGGTACAATAGATATGCACGGGCTATATCCTTATCCCGAGATTCATTTGCCTCCGGAATTTAAATTTCCGTACATGCATAGATATGATGGAACTGGATGCCCAAAAACCCATGTTCGTATGTATGTTGGGTACTTGAGGCCATTGGGAATCAATGATGGCTTGTTACAGTTGTTCCAAAGGAGTTTGACCGGAACAGCCTTAAAATGGTTGATATAGGCAGTCCCGAGTAAAATTTCCACCTGGCAGGATATGGTTAACATGTTTGTGAGGCGGTTCACATAGGCCACCGACATTCAAATCACTCTTAAGCATTTGGAGGCAGTCAAACAAGGTCCAAATGAAACCTTTACTGAATTCTTTCCATTTCGGAGGAACAAGGCTTTAGACTCGATGAGAAATTAACAGAAGATAAGATAGTAGATATTGTGATGAACTGCTTAAATTATGAATACTCTAACAGGTTGAGTTCGTCATACCATGCGAAATTACTCTCTCTATGGAAGGCAAGATCACAAATAGAGAGTGCACTAGATTCAAGCAGAATGACAAGGTTATCCAACCAGGTATACCCAAAGGGAAAGAAGAACGGTGGGATCATAACCGCGTCCAAAGATTAGGTAAATATTGTATCAGAATTTTCACGACAACTATACCACCCCACCGCAGTTGCGCCGACTGTTGCTCCACCCCCACAACAGTACCAGGGACAAGGGAAAAATTAGAACCAGGGAAGATACGGGCGGCCACAAAGAAATTTTACGGAGTTAGGGCATCCAATGAGCCAGATGTCACCAGCATTGGTTGACAAGGGTTTGATAAAACTACCAGCCTTAAGACCTCCTCTGCCAAATCCACCAAGTTGGTTTAATCCAAATGCAAGATTTGAATTTCATAGAGAAGTTAGGCATTGGACCGATAGATGTGCCGCCCTAAGGAATATAATTCAGGATCTTATCGAGTCAAAACAGTTGTCAGTTGGCGAGATAAGGCAACCCAATATAAATCATAAATCGTTACCAGCTCACCAAGGACAACCCAGGATTAGTTTCGTTTCGGCGGAAAGGGAAATCGATCCGACCGACTCATTCTAAAAGCACACTAAAGAAATTTGTTCGAAAATCCATATCTCTGAGATTCTACCTGCTCGTCAACCACAACCTGTCCACATCAGTGAACTCTTCATGGATCAGGTACAAAGTACAAATTCATTTGGTTCAATTAATTATCATGGTTTCTTGTTTGATGCTCTCTCAGGTCGATCGAACGTACGTCGAAGTCATGTTAATGTGACAAGTATGGGCCAAGTTCCAGCAGAACTTGTGTATCTCTCAGATATTCTTCAAGAACAGACCTCTTCTGCAATGACGATTCATATTTCAGAGATTTTATCTTACCCAGTCCATCCACCAACATGCCCGTTTTATCTCTCAGGTATTTTATCTAGCCCTGTGCTTGCAGCGGACCGACCTCCTGTTGAGCAACTTGTTTATCATACATTCTGCCCCAATCGGTGTACGAAGCAGATTATCCAGAAATTCCAGGATGGGTGGATGTATTTATGAATAAAGATGATGATGGTGAAGTTCAAAATTTAACAAGAAGCAAAAAAATTTACAAGCCACCTCATCTGAGGGATTCATGCCTCCTGCACCACCAACAAATCAGCAGTAGAAGAGGACAAGGAGGTCATTGAGCAGTTGCAAAAGACAAAAGTAAATATTTCCATTTGGGGGTTATTGATGGCCTCTACTATTCATCGAGAGGTTCTATTAGCTAAGTTTGAATGCTTCACATGTGTCAACCACGATTTCTCCAGAAGAATTAGCAGGGACAATAGCACAAGTGATAAGAGTAAACTTGTTAAAATTTTCAGATGAGGACTTGCCACCAGAAGGGAAAGAACATAACCGTGCACTTCAAATCACTGTAGGGTGCGAAGGATTTTATGTGCCGCTTGTGCTAATAAATAATGGATTTGCAGTTAACATTTGTACCCTCGCCACCGCGAAAAAGATTGGAATTAGGGAGGAGGATATATGTTTCAGAAGTGATACAACAAGGATTGTTCGGGGTTTTGATAATGAGAAAATATGTGTCATGGGTGATTTTACCACTATGGTTGTCATCGGGCCAGCTCATACAAAGACGACGTTTTTGGTTATAGATATTAATGCAAGCTTTACAATGCTTTTTGGGAGACCGTGGTTATATGCAAACCAAGCTGTGAGTTCGACCTTGCTCCAACAATTGAGGTTCATCTTAGGTGATAATTTAATAGCCATCCAAGGATATTTTGAGGAAGAACAAGGAAAAGAGAAAAATAATGACATTACAATCCCAGCTATCAAAAAAAATCTGGTGGAGAATAATTATAAGGAAAAGAGTGTGAATCGGGTATTTTATAAGTCCTTATCCAGGGAAAAAATTCCTAGTTGGTTCGAAAATGGTCACCCCAAGGTGGCTCACTATCTGAGAAAATACCGGTTCTTCCCCGATATGGGATTGGGTCTAAGAGGTAATGGTCGTACAGAACCTCTTAACGGTCATAAAATGTCTCATGAAGCTCCATACGAATTAGGGTACCATCCCACGAAAGAAGATCGAATGACACGAGAGCTGAGAAAAATATCGGGGACCCTTCAAACAAAGAAAGAGGCGGGGATAGATTGGACCAAACAACCACCCTTAAATGGTCATTTCAGACAGAAGGGAGATTGTCAGCCATATATGGGATTCAAGGAACCAATGATCTTGAAGCATTTTAATGGTGTGGAAGAATTAGTAGATGGTCTGGAAAACCTTTTTGTAAAGGATAAAGAAAAATTGGTAAGCCCAATAGAGGTTGGGTCAGGTAAGTCTTTAACTCATTTTGTTGAGTTAATCCGACCAATTAAGGGTCTTGAATCACCTGAATTTGTAATTAAGTCGTTTTTTATTTCTAGTTTTCAAAATATTTCAAAAAATCCAAAAAAAAACCAAAAAGATTTTGTTTGTAGAAAAAATGTTTTGGAGAACAATGTACTTGGCATTAGCAAAGGGTTTGGGAATACTGACAAGCCATGGGAACTGTGGAACCACCAAAAAGAAAAACCTGAACCGACTAAAGTAAAGTTTGTCAGTCAGAGCAAGGAAGATCAACCTTTAAGGGCACCTCAGAAAGAAAAGATCAATACGACCAAAATATGGGTTACGTGCAAGAATATGCCAAAAGTGAAGACAGATGCAGTAAATTTAATCGAAGATGAACCACTGCAACTAAGACCGCAATGGATGTGGAAGCCATATGATAAGAAGGGAGAGATTCATAATACTCGAAGATAAGTTTTCTCTACCACATAAAGGCAAGACGCTGAATCCTCCACCTAAGGAAGCAATTTCTTAAAGGGCATATCAACAAATTTGAAAAATAATAGAGCAACTAATCCGAAGGCAACAAATGATTTTCCAACCGCAAGTTTCAAGAAAACAACTAATCAGAAGGAAGTGAATGATTTTCCAATCACAAGGTTCAAGAAAACAACTAATCAGAAGGAAGTGAATCATTTTCCCAGCATAAGTTTCAAGAAGATAAAGCAATTAGAGTTTCGAGAAGATCCAAGAATCAACCAGGAAGTCATCCCAAAAAGAATTATTCGACCATTTGATATGGACAGTCAACATGATCCAGGTTCATCAAGTGTTACTCGACCCAAGAAAAACCACAATTAAGGTATGGTGCTCGACTCTTAAACCAGGGGTAACAAACATTTTGATGACTCACATAGAGAGGTGCTTACCTACTTCCCATCCATAACCATTTTCTACCACATAACCATGTCCATAGCCTCACATACCATCCGTCCATAACCATTTTTTACCATATTACCATGTCCATAGCCTAACATACCATCCGTTCATAACCATTTTCTACCACATTACCCCATCCAAAGCCTTGACGTTTTGTCCGAATAATATTTTCGCTCTTTCTCTCAAAAAACAAAATCCAAAAAGAAAAACTAAGGGCAGAGTCGTCACTATGCTAGGCTCTTAGTTTCCACTAAAAAAAACTAGGGGCATAGTCATCACTATGCTAGGCCCTTAGCATAAAGAAATAGGATTATTGTTTCTTGTTCAAGTTCAGCCTCAAATTTAGAAAAAAAATAAAATAAGTCAGGGGCTGGTGGTCAAATAAATAAATGTTCTGTTCATTAAAAAAAAATGAGAGAAAGTTTCTAAAGAAGACAAAATTCTACAGTTTCATTTTTGGAGTTTCCATTTTTATCCATCCATCAACCTTCATCCACATAATGTCATTATCCATAAAATCCTCTTTTTCATTCATCTATCGTCATTACCCATAAAAATTTCTCTGAGTTGTTGTAATTAACAAATTTCCCCAGTTTAGGAGATGAGCAGTAAATCTCATATGAAAAAAAAAGGTTAAGGGCAGAGTCGTCACCATGCTAGGCCCTTAGCTGGAAAAAAAAATGAAAATTGGTAGTTAAAACAGCCACTTATGAAATTTGAGTAGCATTTGAAGGAGCTTAAGGAAGAGAAGAGCCACTTAAATATTTGAAGCATCAAACCGTCTTTCTTGGATTGAGAAAACAATATAGTTTGAAACTAATTAATAAAGTCGATAATAGCTAGGAGGATGGCAGATTTAAAATTTTGGACGGGGATGGTAATATTTTTGGTGGCACTTATCAGACACGTGACATGTTAGGATTCCTAAACTGTTGTATATAGTTGAGTATTTGTTTTTCATCTTTTGAAATTTATTTATTATGGTTTGTTTTGTTCTTATAAAAAAAGGATTACTTAGTATTTCATATATTAGGAACATGTGTTACTAATTAGCCATTTTGCAAGGTCACCAATTACAGGATTTTCAGATCTTTGATGTGAAGCTCAAAAGGAAAAGTGAAGGTTACTAGCAATCATGAAGATAGCTAAGGCATTTCACTTATCCAAGTTATAAGAGGATCGAGGAAAATAAGAGCCAGAAATAATGAAAATATTTTGAGCAAAGTCATAAAGATTGAAGATCTACTACTCTGACGATGCAATTGAGTCATATGATGTAGCATGTTATAGGATCATGAATGTAATTAAATAAAGTGCTATCTGTTTTTGCTATGATGGAACGACATAAGTACCGGTTCATCATGATCTCTATCATGAAGATCTTTAATCGTGCAAAATCAAAATACTTAGAAATAATCCAGGTGAACATTATAGTATCAACCCGAATAATTTACAAAAAAAAATCCAACAAAATATTTAAAATTCTAGTTAATGTACAAAATGGGGTGTGCAGCTTTGTCATTCAATTGCACACAACCTTTGTCAAAGAGGGGCAAACTATAGACACCCCAATTTTATACGTAAAGTTGAGCCGTGCATCCGCGAACTCGTATCAAGAATAGCTTAAGAAAATGAAGGCTAAAAACGAGGTACTGTATAAACCGTATCCACTAGAGCCAAAACATGTCCACTTAATCTAATACTTGAGCCTACCCAACAATCCCTTAGAGTTGGACGTCCACCCAGTAGAAAAGTGTCGACCCATTTTTAGCTATATTCCCAAGACTTTTCTAGAAAGTGTATCGACATCATTTTAGCTTTGTTTTCCAGACTTTTCCCTTTAGCTAAGATCTTAGGTTAAATAAAAATTCTTTTTATTTGTTAATGATGAGAATAAATCTTTTTAAATAGGAAACGATATTTATGTTTTTAATTTAAAATGTTGGATCGAAATCATTTAATCTAAAGGTTACAGTTGATGGAAAAAAGCTATAATTAGGATGCTAATCTTTAAGTTAAGGAATAGGAAAAATTTTGGGGAGGAAAATTTGGAAGAAAAATATAGAGAACTTTTAGAGAGGAGTTGAGAAAGTCGGTGATTACTTTGAGTTGTTCTTGGATAAGAGTTCGCGGAAGCCCTTCCTCATTCGTTGATTATCTTGGTCTAAATAACATTGCATCCATTCTTAGCAAAAACAGGTAAACACAAAAAACCTTTATTCCGTTGTAAAAATGCTTGTATGATGGATAATGGGTATATGCAAATGATGATGAATGATGTTCACTGCTTTATTTTTTTTTCTTTTTTTTTTAAAGGAGAGGGGGTTACGTGGACCCAACCTACAGAAAAACGGACAAGAAGAAAAAGCAAAAAATAAAAAAACCAAAAGACAGAAAGCCAAAAAAACCAACAGGCCCTAGCAGAAAGGGCCCAACAGCTGGACTCAACCAAGAATCCCTGTACTGTTCACGGTCTTACGGTAGTAAATTTTCCCTTCGGCATCTTCAGTCACGATTTTCTTAAGATCTTCATCGAGAGCGTTGAGGTCTATTTCCACATAGTTCCCCACCGGCTTCAGGCTGACAAGATGATCGGCTGCTCTGTTAGATTCTCTGTAAGTGTGCTGAACCTTACAAGTTGAGAACTTAGACATAAGGCGTTTTATCGACTTCCAGACGTGGTGACAGTTCCAAGGAGCCTTCGTAGAGTCATTCGAGAGAAGGTTGGTGACATACATATAATCAAATCTGATTGAAATCCTTGGATAGTTATTGTTATTGGCTTCCATGAGACCTGCTTCTACTCCTTGAAGCTCGTGCAACGTAATATCTAAGGTATTTGAACTTCCTGCAACAACGACCAGAGGGACACCATTCGAGTCTCTAATGATGGCCCCGCACCCTGCAGTGGTATCATTTATCAAGCCATCTGTATTGATAGCTACTTCCCCTTCTTCTGTTTTGTGCCAAGTGCAGGAGATGTAGCTAGAATTCGTGTAGTCCGTTGTCAGGTTCCACTCTGTGGATAAGGCTCTGCTATCATTGTTGTCAGGCAAGGAGTGGGGACTAGACGCCATCTTGAGCTTAACATCCTCGAAAATTCTATAAAAAATCTTGTCCGTGGAAAGAGTCTTCTGGGTGAAGATTCTTCTATTCCTTTCACACCAAATATGGTAAATGAAGGCGTTGAAACAGAGCTTCCTGATTGTGTCGGCTGTCTTGGTTCCTTTTATGTGGAGAATGCACCATTTGATCTTCTCTTCCCAATCTGTATGATCCAACCCTTTTATCCCTAGAAGTCTGAAGAGTCTGTTCCAAACGGTTTAAGCATAATGACAGTTGAAAAGGAGATGAAGGTCATCCTCTATCATGAGATTGCACATGACACAAGTTGGATCTACGTCCATTCCCCAAGATGAGAGCTTGTATCTGGTCTTCAATCCTCTGTGGAGGGCCATCCAGACCAAAAATCAGTTCCTCGGTATACAATTGGGGAACCATACCAATTGATTCCATACAGAGTCAATTTTTTGGTTCCTTAAGGCATTATAGGTGCCCTTGAGAGTGTACTTTCCTGAAGGGCCCACTGTCCAGACAATTCTATCCTCTATTAGAGGGTCAGTTCTTGTGTTAGTGATATCCCCTGAGAGGTTGCCCAGAACGTTGGAGAGATTCGGAGATAAGACCCATTCACCATTCTCCAGACAGCTACTGACTTTAGCTTCTGCGTGATGGGAGGAGTCATAAGTCATCTGAGAGGGGAAAAGATTGAGAAGATTACCTTGTGGGAGCCATTTGTCTTTCCAGAGTTTAGTGTTGTTCCCACTACCAATCAAGTGAAGGATGAACTTAGAAGCCTTATCTCTATGATCCAGGATGCGTCTCCAACACCAGGAACAGTCCGCGGGGGCCTTGATGTGCCAGAAATCCTTGTTCTTAATGAGATTTTTGCTGACCCATTCGACCCATAAGGTCTCTTTCTTGCTGATAATATCCCAAATGTGATGGAGGTTGGCTGCCGCATTAGTAGTCTCAAGGCATCGGATGCCCATGCCTTCTTCCTTTTATGGGTAGCAAATAGTATTCCACTTTACCGCTGGTTGCTTGTACGTAAGCTCGATACCTTCCCACAGAAACTTCCTAAATAAAGAGTTAAGGCAGTTAAAATTCTTATTTGGGAGGACAAAACAAGAAGTCCAGAAGATCAGCATACTACTCAAAACTGCCTTTATGAGCAGAATTTTGCCTGCGAAGGATAAGGCTCGAGCTTTCCAATATTTGATCCTAGACGTGGCCTGGTCGATGAACGACAGACAATCCGAGTGCGTCAATTTGGTGGACAGTAAGGGGAGGCCAAGGTATCTGACAGGCAGCTTCCCGACTTCGAAGCCAAGGACAGACTTGATGTTGAAGGCATCGTTGTTATTCACCGAAGAAAGAAAAATATTGCTCTTCTTGTTGTTGACTACCAGTCCTGTTCTTGCAGAGAAAATGGTGAGAGTAGTGGCCAGAGAAATGGCCGACTGCACATCTCCCTTCATAAAGACCAGAAGATCGTCCGCAAAGCAGAGATGCGTGACAATAGGGTCTCTGCACTTCGGGTGGAGTTTGAAGAGACCCACCCCTACTTGCTTGAGAATAAGGGAATTGAAGACCTTCATAAGCATGATGAATATGTGAGGAAATAGTGAGCATCTTTGGCGAATACATCTCTTCCCTTCAATGTAGCCGTAAGCCGAGCCGTTCACCATTATAGAGAATTTAGGAAAGATGATGCATATACTGATCCAGTCTATGAATTTCTTCGGAATCTTGATATATATATATAAATTCTATTAAATACCCATCTTCTATTTCTTTGGATTTTGGCTATAAGAAACGAACCGCGAGTAAAAGTGTGATCATAAGGTCTCTTGCCATTACACGCTTATTAGCCTTCTCCATGCAGTGGTCCAACTTCGTTTGGTGTTGTGATCTCTGTGAATTAATAGATATTTGCACGTACTGTTTGCTCCCTCACTTCTGGAAACCCATCCCCTCACATGTTAGGATTCATTACATTGTTTGTTAACTCTTTCATGCCAATTTTTTTTTAATCATATTATCACTCAATTTAGACATCCCGTAAATAACCTATTTATATTTGTCCATGCATCAGTAAGGATATTAGGCGTTTAATTGCATTTCATGTGGTTATTACTATTTTATGCGTCTTAGTCGTTCATGGTTCGTGTAATAAAATTCCATGCATGCCGTAGTCAAATGTGCCGTAGTCAAATGTGCACAATGGTTTTGAATCTCTTTGTATTGCTAAATTTTCATATTATGAGAAGTGCCGCTAGGGCATAGTGTTATTTCCTAGCTCCATATATTTTAATTAGATAATAATAATAATAATATTTGTTATGGTGAATGATATTTTTTGTTGTTGGCTTTTAATATTTTCGATTTCGGTAATAATAATTTTTAATTTGTTCTCTTTGACAGGTTTTAGCTTGTTGCTCATTTGCTCAATAATTTAATTTGTGCACTTGTAATTTTGTAGTTTATTTATTTTATTTGCTTATTTTGAATTAGAATCCTAAAATTCCGATTATAAAGTAGAGGTCAATCTCTGAATTGGACGAGCTAGGTACCTTACACCTTCGTAGTTTGTATATTGATTTCCATACTTATTTTTCTGAAATTGGACTAGTGTAACCGTTGGATCCCAACTCCACAAGTTGGATGGCGGCTTTATATAATTATATTTTCTTATATATTTCTATTTTAGGAATTTAACAAATCTGTTGGATCTTATCCCGTAAATTTTTGATGATATCTATAGGTATTGATAAGATTAAGATGATTTAATTGTTTTCTAGTAATACATGTATAGTATATGCACTATTGAAATGTGTATGTATACGAGTAACGTTGATGTATCTAGGTGATAAAGCTCAGTGTGATAAAAACTTAAATAAATTTAATACTCGTGGATTATAATCACAGACAGTGGCTTGGTATAGTGGTTTAAGTCTTTAAATATGAAACAGGTGTGGGGTTTGTATCCCCAAGGCAGTAGGTTTATTTTTATTGGCGTTTTATTCAAACAGGAAACGTGAGTTGACTAGTTAAAATAGTCAAAAACTGTTTATTCTTGAGAAATCTTCAGATTCTAGGAAGATTCGATTCCTCATTACAAGTTGAATCAATTTTCAAAAGCTTGACACGACTCATGTACAGGTTTAAAAAATATGGTGCCTATGTTCACAGTATCCCATCACTGATGATAAGGCAGCCACAACGCTCAC
>JAJJMC010031110.1:2673616-2784920 GCA_023531435.1 Papaver californicum | reverse complement strand
TGTTCACAGTATCCCATCACTGATGATAAGGCAGCCACAACGCTCACCAGCCTGGGTAGAACCTCAACGAACATAACCAATTCAGGGATTCAGTGACGTGATCATTATATTGACCTTGAAGATAAAACTCATGTCGTGTTATCTTCAATAACTATTCATTTTCTTTCTTCGTCTACGCTCTCACACTAAAAATATGGCTTCAATGGGTCAGAATGTTCGAAGCACAAGAGAATCATACCGGGGCATGAAAACATAAAGATAGATGGATATAAACGCATCTGAAAACTCCCACGGTGAACAAGAAGATGCCAAAGTCTTATATAAGATGTTCTTATAACCCCTAAAAATGGACGGTTGCATACTTCAGTTCACCAACAAGCGAAAATCGACAACAATCAATGAGGAATAGGGGAACACATTCTTCATGAAAAGTGTTCGTCTACATCTCGGCTACGATATAACAAAAGGGGATACTAATCGGATACACGAGATAAGAGATGTGGCTCTTATACCGAAGAAAATCAAGTGAGAAAATTTACACGGGATCACCAATTACAAATGAGCATGCATGTTTGACTTATCTATCAAACACCAAATTGAGTGATTCTTTTGCATATGATAACGTAGTCTCTTAGCTTCAAAATTTGGTGTCAAACATCGAAATCCAACATCATATGAAGTTTATACGTCTCCCAGAATGATTAACGTGCATGCAGGATTTCTATACGGGGTTTAAGGGTTTACTAACTTATTGAGGAGTCTGACATTAGATCCAACATCTATTCATGGGACCTTCACCACTTATTTGTGAAGTCATCACCTTCAATCTGTGGAGCCCGCACCTCCAACTCATGGGGACTTCACCATCTATTCATGAGGTCTCCACCTCCAACTTATGATTCCCTCACTTCCATCTCTGAGCACCGCTCTCTCTTAACAACCTCACTTACCCAGGAATCCCACGGTGTCAACAATATTTTCCAGGCCTAGAATCCCAGATCGGATTTATCATACAATCCCATGTTGGAGCCATCTCACTATCTTAGGCTGGTACAGTCTCGAACCCCAAGTTAACACCATATTCATCTGACATCATTGTCAGACCTCTATCCACAATACCAATGCCATGTAAGGTCAACACCAACTTCATTCATTAATGGCTCCGTTATTTTTAACTTCTCATTATCTATTTGTCCAACTTCTAGAATACTACCACTTGAGAAGTATCGATAACTGCATCAAAGACAACATGCTCATGAATCTAAATTTGGAATTAGACTTTATGACTCTCTTAGTCTCCAACGGCTCCTCCTCCCTCATTGATGAATCCATTCATTCACCTAATCATGGTCATAACCTGAAATATAAGTTCAATGGGTTAGCACGCTCCAAGAATGAAATTTCAATTAAAAGCCATAATATTCGGAGTATGAGTGAATCAATGACATAAGGATTCATGTGGACCAAAGACATAACAAAACGTTTTTTTCACGACAACCGTGTCAGGAACGTTTTACATTAAACTGTGCGGTTTCAAAAACTATGGATAACTGGTGAAGAATTAAGAGATGAATTATATACAAAAACTTTTTCCTATGTGTCTATTACAACATACTAAAAGGGCGTCTAATTCTGAGTAGCGGTCTAGGAAATATGGCCCAGATACTAGACGGAGTACAAGCTGAAAACTATAGGAATTTTGTCTCAAATATTTTTGGATGTTTTACTGTTTGCTCCGTTTGACTGCCCAAACAAGCTCTAATGATTTTTTTTTCTTTGATAAAGGAGATAGCTAGTCATTTTGCAATTCTGAATTGGCGTAACCATCGAAACGGTTGTCGTATGAAGAATCTACAACGTTTTTGCTAAAGTGTCTGAAATATGAAATTTTCTGACGACAGGGTTAATAGAAAAATTAGGTATTCTCATGCACATCTCCATTCATCCGATCATTAAAAGAGTATGAACATATGGTTATGAAAGTAGAAAGGCTCACTCTATGTTCACCCAAAACACTTGGATGGATAGACTCCACCATATCAAGTTAGAAGACGCCATCAGCCTTGTGTCACCATTGCTCTACTGTTTTGACCATGCCGTCTCAATTTCTGATACTACTTTCTATCAGCCCTATTGCTTAGTGCACTTGTTGATACAAAATAAACTACAACACGAGTCATCATCACTGGTGTTCTAGAACCTATTTGTTACCGCCTTATCGACATCATCACTGGCACTTGGTGCCGTATACTAAAACCCTAAAAACTAGCATCTAGCGGTTACTTACTTGAGAATCTAATACATGTAAAAGGCCAAGTATGCATCAAGGATATTGCCTGGAGGAGACAAAGCTAAGTTGTCATATCAAATTCTTGGATTAAGTCTCAAGCATTGGTTAGACATATTGTCCCCGTCTAATGCTTATTACAAAACACTATTGTTTCGCACTAAGTAGGAGACTTAATGTAGATGGTGGAATTTTGACAGAGGCTAAAATTGTAAATTTATCAATCTCGTATCAAAATATTGAATTTAAAAATTTATTCATGTCCCCTGTCAGAAATATATAGCATAGATATCTTGGGTACCCACCTTTATCAGTGCTCAAGGAAGACATGGTCCTCAGGGACTATGCCTTGCTCGGATCACGTGGTCCCAGGGACCATGTCTTGGTCGGTCACGACCACTATCCCTTGCTTGCATCACTTCATCCATGTTCATCCTTGTTCACGTCATCCTTGTTCATCCTGGTTCACGCCAGCCTTGTTCAACTTTGTTCACGATATCCTAGTTCACGTCCGCCTTGTTAAGCCTTGTTCACATTCACGTTATCCTTGTTCATCTTTTTTCACGTCAGCGTGGATCACGTCATCTTTGTTCATGTCTTGCTTACATCAACCTTGTTTGGTCATTATTGACCAAGCTAACTAGCATTGGTCACGTCCTCGAGAATCACACCATGCTCGTTCAAACTAGCCTTGGTCACGTCCTCGAAGAGCATAATCTGCTAAAATGAACCTTGGTCACGTCCTCGAATACCATGCTTTTCTCATCCAAGCTAGCCTTAGTCATGCCCTCAAGGACTATGCTCTGATCTGCTAGACTTGTTGGTCACGACCTCAAGGACACGACGTTAATGTTTGCCTCTTTCGAGCGTATGGCAACCTTGGTTAGTCCCAAGATCATGGCGCCAATTCGATGCTCAATACTTGGGGATTTTTGCATAATCTTGATTCTGGATTCTTCCAAGCTTGTGACATTCCCAAGCCTGTACACATCCAAGTTTATGGTTTCCAAGTCTTTCCCCTTCCAAGCTTGTACCATTCCCAAACCTGCGCACACAAAGGATTGTCGCTTCAAAGCTTGTGTCATTCACAAGCCTGCACACGTCAATGCTTACCGCTTCCAAGCTTGCTTAATTCCAAGCTTAGACTTACTAACCATACTAGACTTAACACTAGTAGTTATATTATTCGAAAGAGTCATTCTTGTGAACTAACCTCAAATATACAACATATCAAACATATCAAGGGGGAATACTCATTGGGGTATTGGTCTGGCGGTCTATAACATGTGAGTTGTACTAAAAATCCATGATAAGAAGGAATAAAATGGAACGTTACTGGAGAAAAAATAATGAGCATTACAGTTACGAGAGTTTTCCCAGCCATAATGGGAGTTATGGTTTCAAGAGTTATGCCAGCAATAATGGGCATATTCTCAACCACGTTTTCCACCTTATTATCTCTCCATTCTTTACACTTCCTATGAGATAAGTAGTTCAAACATTATAAATAAAACACTTCTTCTATTTTCATAACAACGACACAATACAAGTCAGAAGAATAAGTTTGTGAAAGTTCATCAGACTGTCCTAACCCACTTCGTCTTCTCTACTTGAACTCTACCATAGAGATTTAAGTTCTTCTTTTGGAACTCACCAAGATCTTATTTCATCCTTCTATGCTTCCTTCCCCAAGATCAACCATTTTTCCTCCTTTGTGACCGAAGCCAGGCTTGAACGACTATTTTCTTGGATTAGGCTAGCCTTGTACGATTTTAATCTCTTGTATTCTTTAGGTTTACCATTTCACCCCTTTATCTGTTTTTCATCTAAAACACCTACGGATAAGTAATTCAAGCAGCGAGTTTTGGCATCTAAACTTTACAACCAGTCTTGACATACCAACGCATATTGGAGTCAACTGAGCGATGCTCTAACAACCTGTGCCATCTATCTAGTTTGAATATCAATTCATAAAAGAAAAATAAAAGGTCAAGTGAAGATTCATACCGGGCATTGGAGCACCCATAAAGATTTTGCATCAATAAATTATCTTATCTTCTGCCTAACAAGTTCTGCAATGTGTAAGCATTTCCATGAAAAACTTGGTGAAACTAAAAAAAATTTGTTCTAGAGGCGCCAAAACGACCGAGATCTCACCGAGATTCTCGGTTTTGGTCCATAGCCGAGACGAGACTTTTAATCTCGGCAAGACAAGATCTGATCGAAAAACTTGTCGAGACGGTCAAGATTCCACCACCATACGGTCAAGATCTCGCCGAGACAAGCTTAACATATGAAAATTTAGTCATAAAAATTAATCCAATCCTAAAAAATCCTACTTTTTTTAATTTTCTTAAAAGCTGGTATTGTTTCTTTATATTATACAAATTTAACATATATAAAATGTATAAAATATATAATATATATTATGGATATAAAATCTAAAAATAAAGATTCTAAAATTTCACCAAAAATCTTTTCGACGGTACGGTAACAAAACTGAGACCCGTAGTTCACTGCATTGGAGCGAGCCGAACAATGCCCACTTTTACGAGTTTAAAGAAAGTTTATACATGCGTGACTAAAGTACCCACGAATTTTTGAAAAATCAAAAGGACTAGCAAAAACTCTGGTTCTACACTTAGGGTTGCACAAAAAACCAGTAAACCGAAAAAACCGAACCGAACCGATGATCTAATGGTAATCAATGGTAATGGATTAAAGAAAACCGGTTAATTTCGGTTCGGTTTTTGTCCACCCCTAGAACCGAACCGAACCGATTCGGTTTAAACCGATTAATCTGTACCGTAGGATCTGAGTAATATTAGCCATAAATCTCTAACCCTAGTATATAATCAGAATTTCTAGGTTTCTTTCACTTCTGCGCCTCCCTCTTCTCTTCCCCTCTTCTTCCCCTCTTCTCTGCAGACTCTGCTAGTTTCTCTCTGCGCGCCTCCCTCTTCTCTTCTCCTTTCAATCTCATTGTTTAGATAGAAATGATTTGCATATTAAACCCTTTCAATCTTATTTTTTTTTTTTTTCGGGGTAAATTGAGAAACCCTAATTTTTAGAACCCCTAATTTTTCAGACGAATGGAAATTCTCATTTACTTGCTGTTACCGGCGAAGATGGGTTTGTTAGCTTGTTTGATACACGCAGAAGACTTGCATCTTTTGCTAATTGCCGCGAGAAAGCAGGTTCGATTATTTGTCTCTATGTAGCTAACATTTTAGGGGCTTTTGTTTGTTTGCTGAAATTGGAATTTGGGTGTTGTTCTATACTTCTATGTGTGTTTCAGTGGAAGCTAGGGTATATCAATGGGAAGCTCATGATAATGCAATCTTCGATTTATGATGGACTAAGGTATTTCCCTGATTTGATTGGTAATCTTATTTTATTTCCGACGGTTTTGTTAGAGAGAGAATATGTTATGGTTTTCTTAATCACTCACTGAATCTACAACTTCTATTACTTTACAGGATGACACTCGCCTTTTGACAACTTCAGACTGAACTGTTCAATTGATTGCAGATATTCTATTTTATCATTTCATCTTTGGAGTCTGGAAGGTCTTCACAATTACCAGATTTCATCTTTGAAGTCTGGAAGGTCTTCACTTTTGCTGAATGTAACTGTGGATCTTATTCATCATGTTATTGCATTGTTGTGTATTAAACCCATGTTTGAACCCTGGTTATTTGGTTACTATCTGTTTCAAATCTTTGAGAAGTTTCAGTCTGTACTTTGTTGATATTTACAGTTGCTTGTTAATTGATTTTGAGGGTTCATAGCTATCAGATTCTTAACCATCCCATGTTACAGAAAAATGAAAGAAAGATTTACTGTCAATTTAGTTTTATAGCATAAAATGATTAAGCTCTTCTGTGTGGAAGTTGGATATCAGTTTTCTATTAAAAACATTTAAATCTGAAAACAATCGGTTTAATCGAAATCGAACCGGTAAAATCGAAACTGAGTCGGTTCAAAACCGAACCGAACCGAAAAGCTTAATGGTAACACTCGGTTCTTAAAATAAAAAACGAGACTACCAGTTTCGGTTATAGCTGGCCCAAAAACCGAACCGTACTGTACCATGTGTACCCCTATCTACACCAACTAAGACATTTCTGCCTGCAAATCTCCCTCTCTCTCTCCCTTTCCCAACCAGTGTCCCGACTCTCAAATAAGTTATAGAGAAATTTTGTGTTTGGGTCGTAGGTTTTGGTATAGTAGAGTGTTTGGGTCGTAAATTTGTCCAATGGTGTGTTTGGGTCGTAAGACCGTCAGTCAACACGGTCAAACTAACCGGCCGTTAGTCCCAAAAATTACAAGTTTGCCATTCCGTTAAACAACCCTACTCCAGCCGATTTTACGTCAAAAAATCGGCAAAAGATCGGCAAATTCCAAAAACTCTCTGTATGGCTTTAAAAACTCTACTACCCATTGTTAAAACCCTAAAAACCAAACATAAAATTATCAAATTACTTACCTAGATACACTGTTGTTCATCATTGGCTTAATCTACAATGTTGATAATCGATTAATACCCACAAACCCGTGATTAATCGTTGCTTTTTTGTTTTTTTCTTTTTTTTTTGCAGGGAGGAAATCACAAATTTGAAACAAGTTAAAAAAAAACCCAAAATCCCGTAATATAGAAAAGGCAACAGAGAGGAATTGACGATTTTTCCGATTAATCGGCAATTAATCGGAAAATTCAAAAAATCGCCGATTTTTTTGATTTTACAAAAGGCTACAGAGAGTTTTGGAATTTGCCGATTTTTTGTCGATTTTTTGCCGATTTTTTGACGTAAAATCGGCTGGAGTAGGGTTGTTTAACGGAATGGCAAACTTATAATTTTTGGGACTAACGGCCGGTTAGTTTGACCGTGTTGACTGATGGTCTTACGATCCAAACACACCATTGGACAAATTTACGACCCAAACACTCTACTATACCAAAACCTACAACCCAAACACAAAATTTCTGTAAGTTATAAGTAGGGTTTTAGTATGTTTTATGTTTTTTCTTAAATTTATCACAGCTTTAACCATTTATTTTTCTCTGATTCGGATCTGTATAAATCTAGGGTTTTCAATTGGTCATGGTTTTTGAAAGATCATTTGATTTAAACTTCTGAGCTTCAAACAAAAATAAAAAAAATGCAGAGTTCAGGTAACTCAATTGCTCAAGCAGAAGCAATATTAGAATGGCTTCAAAAAGAAATGGGTTACAGACCACACGGTCCATACTTGTCATCAAACAAACCAATGTTACCTTCAATCGATTCAATTCGAAAAATTTGTCGCGGAAATATGGTTCCAGTTTGGCATTTCTTGTTACAAAGAGTTAAATCAGAGAAAACAGTGGAAAAAATTAGGAGAAATATACTTGTTCATGGAAGTAATGATGGTACAACTGAAGGGTCATCGACATCTAGTGAAGATGTCAGAAGAAAAGGAAGGAAACGTGAGAAAGAAAATGTTAAACTAAGATTTGATAGAGAAAGATCAGATGGGTCTTCTTCTTCAGATAGTAGAGAGATTGCTTTAACAGAAAGAGATTTAGCTGAGAAAGAAGTTGAAAGATTAAGACAAGTTCTTCAGCGCCAACGAAAAGAACTTAGGACAAGAATGTTGGAGGTGTCTAGGGAAGAAGCAGAAAGAAAAAGAATGCTTGATGAGAAATCTAATCACAGGTATGTTTTCTGGATAATTTGACCTAAAAAACTCATTTTTTGCACTGTATCTGTACTTGTAACTACTTATCTTAGTTGCCTGGGTTAGTACCATTGCAATTAGGTTGAAGCCCTAACTTCACATGTGGATCAAATTCCCAAGTAGGGAATTCTGTTAATATATTTATCTGCATGTTCAGACAGAGGCAAGTGATGCTGGAGGCTTATGATCAGCAATGCGAGGAAGCCACTAAAATATTCGCTGAGTATCAAAGACGAATTCATCACTATGTTAATCAAGCTAGGGATGCACGGAGGTCTACTGGTGGCACAGCTGATGTAACTGACGATTTTCACCCAAATAGTGAGAAAGAAACAGTTTATTCAACTGTTAAGGGCAACAAATCATCTGATGATATCAGTCTTGTTGAGACTGCTAGGGACAGAGATATTCGGATTGCTTGTGAAGCCCTTGCTGAACATATGATTGAAAAAATACTTAATTCCTTTCCTGCTTATGAAGGAGGTGGTATTCATGTGAACTCTCAGTTAGAAGCTGCCAAATTAGGCATTGATTGTGATGGAGAAGTGCCTGATGAGGTGAAGGCTGTTGTTTTAAAAGCCCTAAAGAATCCTCCTCAACTTCTTCAATCAATTACTATGTACACCATGCGGCTGAAAACACTGATTAGTAGAGAGACGGAGAAAATTGATATCATAGCTGATGCAGAACTCTTGAGGTATTTTCGTACTTCTTTATTG
This sequence comes from Papaver californicum, assembly GCA_023531435.1. Taxonomy (NCBI): domain Eukaryota; kingdom Viridiplantae; phylum Streptophyta; class Magnoliopsida; order Ranunculales; family Papaveraceae; genus Papaver; species Papaver californicum. The sequence goes on along the minus strand of JAJJMC010031110.1, from coordinate 2,776,193 downwards.
TTTTTGGTTTGTCTGTTGTTAATGAAGGCTAAAATAGATGAATTGTATAAAACTTTGTTGTCTTTGGTTCTGTGAAGTTTAGTCTAAATTTTAGTATTACCCCGACACATTTGCATTTCAACTGTATATGCCCATGAGATGGGTTCAGACTTCAAATGCCTTCTTATATAGAATTTTGACCTTCTTCTTAACATCTACTCCATTCAGCTGGAACCTTTTATTTTCCATTTTTAAATTAGAAGCTTGTACTTGCTCCATATGCACCTTCTCCCATGACTTGGGTAGAGAAAATTAATTTCTATAATTGTAATGCATTTGGCTCCTGGTTTTCCTAATAATTACTTCCATTCTATGACTGAAGAGTGTGTTATACTGTAAAAGCCCCACTATGCATTCATGCTTTAGGTTCATGAATTATTTGGTACTTTATCGTGATTTAGGATTTCCAATGTTTTTGAATATTAGAATAGCCTTTTAATAAGTTTACGCTTAGTATGCGAGATCCAGGTGCACTGGATGTTGAATAATTATTGTTTTCTTAATTTTCGTCTCTAGATACAAGTATGAGAACAACAGAGTAATGGATGCTCTGTCTTTGGATGCAACATCACAATTACATTCTCAATTATATGACCCTGGAAAGATAGGAATTGATGTTCCGAGCAAAGGTACTCACAGTCAGCTTCTCGAGAGACAGGTGCTAAATATCTTCCATCCTTCCTTCAATTTTTTTCTTTAATTAGGGTTTGTTTTTTTTTGGTCAATTAACCAAGTTGTCGATCTTGTGATGCTTACGCCCACTGACTATTTACCTTATTTCTCAGTTGAAGCATTATACCAAAATTATTTTAGACTCTACTTTTAGGGCGTAGCTGATGTCAGAGGACTATGAATATTGTGAAACTTCCATTGAAGATGTTTGCAGTTATCTTGTTGCTTTTGATAAATATATATATATATATATATCACTTTTTTACAGAAAGCACATGTTCAGCAGTTTGTCGCTACTGAAGATGCACTAAATAAAGCTTCAGAAGCTCGAACCCTATGCCAAAAGCTTATAAAACGTCTGCATGGGAACTCTGATGTAGTTAACTCACACTCAGTTTCTGCTGGCGGCACATCACGGAATTCAGGCAGTCTCAAACAGTTTGAGGTATGTGCAGTCTTTCCAGTAATAGCCATGTGGGCCATTTTATAGAGTTTCAGATGATTTTCTCACTGGGAATTGTTTAATTAGCATTATTTTATGGTAAAGCTGCAGCTATTAGTGGAGATCTACTTCTAAAGGCACTTTTCTAAATCATACTTTGTGCCTAGAAAATGTACATAGATTTTTATGAATTTCTATGAACTCCAAGTTCTAACTACTTACGTTTGACATTCCTCTTCATGCTCCTGCACTCAAGCTTAAATTGCTTTTTACTGCCCGTATCTGCCAGTATGCTGTGTAAACGTGAGCAATTTGGGTGTGTGGATATTTTGATGTGAGCATTCAGATCCCTGTTGTAACAATCTTCCCCTTCTGTTGGACAGTTGGAGGTCTGTGCCAAGGAAAGAGAAGCAGCTGGACTAAAAGCGAGTTTGAACACATTGACATCTGAAGTCCAGCGCTTAAATAAATTGTGTGCAGAATGGAAAGAAGCTGAAGAGTCTTTAAGAAAAAAGTGGGAAAAGATTGAAGAGTTCGACGCGCGCCGATCAGAGCTAGAATCCATATTTACGTCTCTCATTAAGGCTAACCTGGTAGGTTCACTGGCCTTTTAGATTACTCTATCTGTACACTAGTAAGTAGTAACTATCATGTGACTGCAAATTTTAATCAAGGTGCGATCTCAACATGGTTCTCTGAGTAGCCATGCCACACAATTCATGACATATGTTATGTTTGTCGCACAAAATTTAGTTTCAATTACTTCCATGACAGATCAAATGGTACACAAGATTTTAGGTACCATCCGTTTCATTCTTGTCGTTCAAAGTCAAAGTGTTGCTATGAGCAATGGTATTTATAAATACAATGCATTCCATCATTGGCTACATATGTACCTACTTATCACATGATACTTGGATAGCCTGTCCACCAATCTAGTTGGCTAGTTTCTGTACTAAATTTGACTTTTAGTATTTTTGGCGTCAAAAGTTGGTGGAGCTGCAATTAGTATAAAGAACTTCTTGATCATAAACTATTCGCGCCTGTAGAACGCTTCTGCATTCTGGCATCAGCAGCCATTAGCTGCACGGGAGTATGCTTCAAGTACCATAATTCCAGCATGTGCAGTTGTCACAGACATATCAAATAATGCGAAGGATCTTATTGAGAAGGAGGTTTCAGCTTTCTGTAGAAGTCCTGATAACAGCCTTTACATGCTGCCGTCTACTCCGCAGGTAGGTTTAGATTCTGTAATCTTTCTTCGCCTGCCTCTTTAGTTATCATTTTGCAATAGAAATCCTTAGAATCTAAAACACATTATTACCTGTACATGATATTTGTGCCTTTTTAGAGTCAGCTTCAATTATTCCAACCCTTCCTGAAGTAAAAGATGAAAAAGAGGTTCATGAGAATGATGTATAAATCTGATCTTTACATTGGAATCATCAAATTAGACAGATCTTTTTTATTGGAGTAATCCAATAAATGGCTGAAGGGTTTAAAATGTCTGCATATCCTTCTAGGCACTGACCTAGTTACTTATCTTCCTAATCAGGCTCTCTTGGATTCCATGGGTGTGAGTGGGTCAACAGGACCCGAAGCAGTTGCAGCTGCAGAAAAAAATGCCGCTCTATTGACTGCTCGGGCTGGTTCTAGAGATCCATCAGCAATTCCTTCTATATGCCGCGTATCTGCTGCCCTTCAATATAATGCTGGTGAGTTTGCACATTTGTTAACAAGTATGATTCAGCATTGCTACTTAAACAGAAATAAGATCTCCTCCATAACTGGTAGGTGCATATTGACTAACTGTTATGCAAGGTAGTCGAGATCAGACACAAGTAGGATTTGGTGGCACTTCCATGTTTTTTTTTTGTGGTTCTGAAATCTATGTCAGCATGACCTCATCGCATTAAGAAATTTTATGAATTTCCTTCTGTGGTTATGGATTTTCTTGGTTCTTTAATTCTCTCGTAGGTAATGTTTACTGTATATGCTGATTAGGTCTGGAAGGTTCAGATGCTGGATTAGCATCAGTTTTAGAATCTCTTGAATTCTGTTTGAAGCTTCGGGGTTCTGAGGCAAGTGTTCTGGAGAACTTATCGAAGGCTATTAACTTGGTCCATTTACGTCGTGATCTTGTTGAAAGTGGTCATTCACTGCTAAACCATGCATTCCGTGCACAACAAGAATGTGACAGGTAAAACTTGGAAGTGCTTTCTCCTTTTTATGCAGGAGGGCAGAGTTCATTCTCCAAAACTCACAGATTTCTTGTGTATTTACTCGTTGGTTTGAATTGGTTTGGTATTGAACTTTTTGATGCTGCAGGACAACAAGTCATTGTTTGACATTGGCTTCTGAACAAGAAAAGATTGTTGTAGACAAATGGTTGCCCGAGCTTAGAACTGCTGTTTTGGACGCCCAAAAATGCTTGGAAGATTGTAAGAACGTCAGGGGTTTGGTAAGTAACTATGAACAATTGAAATGGCTAATCAACATGTTATATGTTATTAATTGGTTCTTGCATTTGAAGCATACAGCTATATCCTTCCAAAGGCTCGTCTTCTATAAATTTTGAAATCATGGAATGAAATATTTTCAATTAAGCTAATTATTCCTGTCCAACTTTCAATTGTATTCCAACCTTTATATTTATGGTGGATATTGGTTTTGTAGGTTGATGAATGGTGGGAGCAACCTGCGGCAATGCTTGTTGACTGGGTAAAGGTTGACGGCCAAAATGTCGCTGCGTGGCTCAACCATGTTAAACAGCTGCAAATGGCATTTTATGACAAGCAGCTTTTTTGAGTGAAAATTTCCTTCCATGTGTATTACTTGTAACATAGTGCAGCTTCTGTAGTTCTTGGGTTGTCGAGGTGGTTTTCTATAAATTGATTTATTTCTCAAGAGGTCTTGAATTGAAATTGATTAACAAGCTGTCAGTTGTTGATGTAGGGAGAGAAAAAAAAAGGCATGCGTTTGTGTACATTTTGATTCATATAATTTTTGTGTATACTGATTGAATCCAAATTGGGGTCTCCTAATGACTTAGCCCCAGCGCTAATGAGAAAGCAAATTCAATTTCCAGCTCTCTCGTCGATTATGTTTCTCTTTATTTCCTTTTAATACTTTGTGTCCATCACTCCCCCTTTTTAACCTGGCTAATTTAAGACCTACCTAAATTATTTGAGGCATATTAAAATTTTCACCCATTTAGATGAAGGGATAAGAGGCCTTTCAAATTGAATTTTGATAGGGAAAAAGCTACTTTTATCAGAGGGAAAGCTAACTTTGATCTGACTTCGAGTCAATATTGGATGGATATAATATAATAATAAGTTTTTACCTATTAAAAATTATTATTAGAGTATAACTTCGAGTCAATATTGGGTGGATATAATATAATAATAAGTTTTTCCCTATTAAAAATTATTATTAGAGTATAACTTCTTATATTACCCTTTGCCCATTTAGACCGTTAGTAAATGGTGTGTTTCTTAAGACGAGTAACAAACATAATATTACAACAAAAGCATGAAAGAAACAAAAAAAACAGATGAATCAATCAAATACGATACTGAATACGGAATATAACAAAGGTCTTGCATATAAAATGATGAAGATTTCATTGTCTACAAATCCCTATATCACAATTCTCTGCAACTTGATAAAGAAAAAAAACCTGGAAAGCCTAATAAATTTCACTGCGGCACAACTATGATCCTGTCAGAAGAACATATAAAGCGAAATGAAAGAGCCTACAAATGCAAACCATTAATTGCAATCACAACATCCACCCTGTCGTAATGATACTGCCGAGAAAACCAAGAAAAGTAGAATGATAGAGCTCCTATATTACCACGATCACAACGTCACATCTGTGCTCGCAAATATACAAGTACTGGATTTTATTATATCATATAAAACCAACAATTTTGCAGTTTAACACAAAGTAGGTGCTGAGAGACAGAGAAAGAGAGGAAAACAAAAATCACTGAGCATTTACAGAATGAGATTTTGAGAACCAACTAATTAAGATATGTATTGTTTTATTTGAAACGCTACTACAGTTATTCTAACCCACTAACGAGGATATAAATAGCCAATGCTTGTAATTGTTTAGAATGAATGAAAATATAGAGAAGTTATAGATTGGTTAATGATGACAGTTGATACTCTCAGGAACCGGTCAGTCAAGCTGTTCCGCAAGAACAGGTCTTGCACAGGTGAATCAATCTTCATTAAAACTAGGAGTTAAATGTGCAACCAACCCAGCTTTATAGGAGTCTGTTACTCCATCTTCTGTGTATATATACCATGTAATATTGTAAATAAAAGATGTGAGGAATCATTATTATAGCATGGTATTAGAGCATTGATCCAAACAGTTTTTTTTCCTCCTCACAATCACCATGGCAGAAAACATCAACACCAACACAATTCTTAACACCAATAACCCAAACCAGACCCTTGTCAGCATCAATGTGGCTGCAGCATCAATGTGGCTGCACAAGCACCCCTAAAACTCAACACCACCAATTATATTTCATGGAAGCTGCAATTCCAGACACTATTTGTTAGATATGATCTCATCGGATATATAAATGGATCTAATCCCTGCCCACCAGAAACAATCACTCATGAACAAACAACAGTTAACAATCCAACCCACACCCTATGGAACAGACAGGATCAACTGATCCTAAATGCAATCATTGGATCATTTTCACCTACAATCACACCATTCATAGCTCAAGACAAGACATCTCGCCAGGCTTGGACAATTCTAGCCAACACATATGCAAAACCATCAAGAGGAAGAATCAAACAAGTTAAAAACCAACTCAAAAACACTGTGAAGGGATCACTAACCATCACAGAATTTATGCAATCAGTTAAAACAAAAGCAGATGATCTTGCTCTTCTTGGAGCACCAATAGATAATGAAGAAATCACAGACAAGGTTCTGGATGGTCTCAATGACGACTACAAGGAACTAGTCAGGGCAGTACAAGCAAGGGACACATCCATTACCTTTGAAGAACTTCACGAAAAACTACTCAACTTTGAAGCATCTCTCCAAACAAGAACACCTGAACAACACCACTTCCCAGCCACAACCAATGTCACAACCAGATTCAACATGCCATGGCGTCCCCAATCAGCACGACACAACACTCAATCCTAGCGCAACAACTACACTCATTCTCCACCATTTCAGCACAGCTACAGACAACCCAAAACAATTACAGACAATACAGGAGCACCCCTTCAGCACAACTCCAGACAATCCAAACCATATCTTGGTCTCTGTCAGATATGTCGAGTCCAAGGGCACACAACCAAGAAATGTCCCTCCTTTCGGCTCATACCCGTTCAACAAACAAGCATCAATCCAAACAACCCTCCTTGGCAACCTCAGGCTAACGCAACTACAAATCACTCTCCAAACCCTGCCTGGCTTCTGGATAGTAGTGCATCTCACCATGTGACCTCGTATCTCGACAATCTCTCTCTGCACTCACCCTACATGGGCCACGATGACATCATGATAATCTACCGATCACTCACACTGGTTCCACCCCTCTTACCACCTCAAAAAATCTTTTTACATTAGATAATTTTCTATGTGTGCCATCAATGAAAAAGAACCTGATCTCTACATCTCAGTTTTGTAAATCTAACAACGTATCCATAGAGTTCTTACCTTGTTCTTTTCTTGTGAAGGAACTTCGCACAGGAGCAACCCTGATGACAGGACCAACCAAAGATGGTGTCTATGAGTGGCCACATCCCCCTCCAAAATCTGCATTTTCCACCATCAAGCTAAACACCTTCTGATGGCATCACAGACTTGGGCATCCATCCTACTCAATCCTAAAACATATTGTGCCCACGAATAACTTAGGACAACTTCCGAAGATGTCTTCCATTCTATCATGTAATGCTTGCATGTGCAATAAAAGTCACAAACTATCTTTCTCAACTTCTTCCATTGTCTCTACACAACCTCTAGAAACAATATTCTCTGATGTGTGGACTTCTCCAGTTTTATCTACAAATGGGTTCAAGTACTATATCATCTTTGTTGATCATTTCACAAAGTACATATGGTTCTACCCCTTACATCATAAATCAGATGTCAAACAAATCTTTATCAAATTCAAAGCACTCATAGAGAATTATTTCAAAACAACCATCAAAACATTGTACTCAGATAATGGAGGTGAATACATCGGTCTTAAAGATTTTCTCTCAACCTCAGGAATCTCACATCTCACCACCCCACCTCATACACCAGAACACAATGGGTTTTCCGAGAGAAGGCACCTTCACATAGTAGAAACAGGTCTTGCACTACTTTCCCATGCATCATTACCACTCTCATACTGGCCTTATGCACTAGCAACGGCTGTCTATCTCATAAACAGAATGCCAACACCCACATTACAACTACTCTCACCTTACCAAAAGATATTCCAAACCACCCCAAATTACTCCAAACTAAAAATCTTTGGATGCCTTTGCTATCCATGGCTATACACCTCACACAAACTAGAGTCTCGGTCCACCCCGTGCATTTTTCTAGGTTACTCACTAACCCAAAGTGCATACTATTGCTTAGATCCATCCAACTCAAAAATATATGTGTTCAGAAACGTCAAATTTGTTGAAACTCAATTCCCATATGAGACACTGTCAAAATCACATAAAACTTCATCTTACACCTACATAGATACATGGATACCTCCACCAATTCCAGTTGTGCAGACTACCCAAAAACAGCCACTCATTACATCATCGGCAGTTGTTCTTCAACAGGAACACCAGTGCGAAGCTTCAACAACGGATGTTGCATCAGGTTCAAGTCCAGACCCACTCCCGGCTGTACAACAAGAACAAACCCACCATCCAAATACATTCGATCCTACACAACCTACTTCAAACAGAACATCACTACATATGGAACCACCAGCTTCGGCTCAACAAAGAACCCATTCAATGACTACAAGAGCAAAAAATCAAATTCACAAACCCATCAGAAAGATGAATCTTGTAACACAATTGATCACATCTGATGCGTCTGAACCCACAACAGTAGCCCAGGCATTATCAAAACCCCATTTGCGCAAGTCCATGTCATATGAGTTCAATGCATTAGTTAACAATGGTACTTGGGATCTAGTACCACCAGACTGACACCAGAATGTTGTTGGCTGTAAGTGGATTTTTCGTACCAAACATAAATATGATGGCTCTATTGACAGGTACAAGGCAAGATTGGTAGCGAAAGGATTTCATCAACGCCCTGGTGTGGATTATATGGATACCTTCAGCCCAGTAGTTAAAACAACAACAATAAGAGTAGTTTTGAGCCTAGTTATCTCTCGAAACTGGACTCTACGACAGCTATATGTAAACAACGCGTTTCTGCAAGGCCACCTATCAGAAACTGTTTTCATGAAACAACCACCGGGCTTTGTGGATCAAGATTACCTATCTTATGTATGCAAACTTCGTAAGGCAATCTATGGGCTAAAACAAGCACCCCGGGCATGGTATCATGAACTACGCATGTTTCTACTTCAATATGGCTTCAAAAACTCACATGCTGATACATCTCTATTTGTCCTTAAAACTTCTGGTCAGATAATATACATCCTAGTCTATGTGGATGACTTAATCATCACTGGAAATGACACTCATCGTGTCAATTTGTTCATTGATACTCTAGCTCAGAGATTCTTAATTAAAGATCTTGGCTCATTGTCTTATTTCTTAGGTGTGGAAATTGTACCCAATCAGCACGGCATCTTACTCTCACAAAGGCGATACATCCTGGACATCCTCTCAAAATCAAAGATGCTCAATGCTAAACCAGCATTGACGCCTATTCCAACAACACCACAGCTGAAGTTAAACTCTGGAACAATATTACCTGATCCAACTGAATACAGAAATGTTGTTGGCAGCCTCCAATATCTTCTAATCACAAGACCGGATATGAGCTTCGCGGTAAACAAATTGTCTCAATATATGCATAATCCAACTACAGTACAGTGGCAATTTGTAAAAAGACTTCTAAGATATCTTTGTGGAACACTCAATGAAGGTCTTCAACTGTATCGTGAATCACCTCTGAAGCTACATGCATTTTCTGATCACATTCAAAACAATGCTCAATCACAAGTACAAGCCTTTTCTGATGCCGACTGGGAGGGTGACAGAGATGACTTCTCCTCCACAAGTGCTTATATTGTCTATCTTGGTCGAAACCCTATCTCCTAGAGTTCCAAGAAATAAAAATCAATCGCAAGATCATCGACGGAAGCTGAGTATAGGGCTGTAGCAAACACAGCATCGGAACTTAATTGTCTTACCTACCTTCTTACTGATCTAGAGGTCCAATTACCAAATTTTCCAGTCATTTACTATGAAAATGTGGGAGCAACACAACTTTGTTCCAACCTAGTGTTTCACTCTCGTATGAAGCACATTGCCATTGATTTCCATTTCATTTGAGATCAGGTCCAGAACGGTGTCTTGCGAGTTGCACATGTTTTATCTGCATACCAACTAGCTTATGCTCTAACAAAACCCCTACCACATTCCAGGTTTCTAAACCTCAAATCCAAGATTGGACTTCTCTCTCGAAGTCCATCTTGAGGGGGCATGACAGTTGATACTCTCAGGAACCGGTCAATCAAGCTGTGCCGCAAGAACAGGTCTTGCACAAGTGAATCAATCTTCATTAAAACTAGGAGTTAAATGTGCAACCAACCCAGCTTTATAGGAGTCTGTTACTCCATCTTCTGTGTATATATACCATGTAATATTGTAAATAAAAGATGTGATAAATCATTATTATAGCAAATGACATTTCAGGCAGACCCATCGTTCCTCAGAATAAGTTTACCATTCCAAATCTAAGGCCTAGCAAGTGGACAAGTTAAACTACTGCACCAGACGGGTATGTGTCAGGGGAAACGTATGCAACATTAAAAGGATGATAGTGCGCACGCGTGATGTCTTTAAAGTCTTTACAAAATACTGCACAGAAGGAACACCAAGAGGCATCACAGTGGCTGAATTTGTAACTTGTTTTGGTATACTAAATCTATTAAAGAGAGGATAGTTAGTATTATACAAGTACTTCCTAGCAAGTGCATCTAAGCATTTACTCTGACTATTTCAGTTACTCCGACAATCAGGTGATATGGATGAAAATGTATACTGGAACTTGCCTTAGCTAGTGCAAGTAATTGCAATATGAAAATCGTGAGTTATGAATTCTTAACAACCATATTAAATCCTTATACAAACAACCAAGCACCAACTAAGACAAACACTGCTACCGCCAACAAACTGCTACCAGCTACTCAATTAGTAAACCCCATTATTTATACGTAAAAGCTAGTCAAATAGGCAGTATCTCAATAATATCAGTCTTCTACTGGAGGTTTAATACAAAACAATCTATAACTACCCACCCACATTTCACTCCTTTGAACAAGATCAGTTCTCTACTTTTCATCTTTCTCTGCTTCATTTAACTACTATAGTATAAGTATGAAAACCAAAGTAGTAGAGACCGGTTTATCTAAAAGTGTATGATCACTTTAAAAAAACTGTGTAAACGGAGGTATATATTAGAACAGAAAATACCTTATTTAATATGTTGTCTCGAGCATGTGTAAAAACGTTATTCCACTTCAATACTTCCATATTTAATCGTTCCCAGCCTTTCACTTTGAATGAGAATTCTCATCCTATTGTCCTTGATGTTAATAATTAATAATTTAATAGTACTTAGGCCAAGTATTATGGTTGAGATTTTGCTTGGCTATAGTTTAAATATGGTGAAAAGCAACTACTATGGGGTATCGCTTAGCTTTAATCTGGTCCAAAGCTTTGGCTTTGCTAGAAACCTCGCCGTATCTGATCCTTGTTATATCCAAACGATATTGACAGATTGTAGGGGCATAAAATCACTTCGCCACATGTTTGCATTCTGAGACATGAATATGGGTGAGACAGATACAAGGCATACACTCAGGTGAATCTCAACCAGCTTAGGGATCCCCATCTATCTTCTGAAATCACGACACATGGAAAGCACTAACTCAAGATCAATGGTCAAGTTTGAATGGGGTAGTTGGACATTAAATGCGCGACCAGGGCAGTCACCTCAACAGTCAGTTAGCTGTCGGGACAGATGGAAAATCACTACTAGGCAAAACACAAAGCCACAACGAAAGTTATGGCGAGGATCACTTGGCGAACATCTCAGCGAGCAAAACTAGCGAAGTTGAATTCTTCTCCAAGAAAACTTTAGCGAAGAGGCTGCCTGTGAAATATTATGATCTATCGTCCACTATTGTAATTTGTCTATAAATACCAGCGAGAATAATGAAAAAAGGGTTGAACTTCTTGTGTGAGGCGTATGAGAGATAGGACTAGTGAGAGCAATATTGTACTAAGGTTGAGAGCTTGTAATCTTCTTCCATAATATTGAAATCACTCCCGTGGATGTAGGTTTTAACACCGAACCACGTAAAACCCTTGTGTCCTTTACTTTCATTTGTGATTGTATGCATTCGGACCACTAATCTTGTCTGTGACTATTGAGAGAGTTGTGTGAAGTAAGAACTTGGGTGTGTTGTAGGATTCCCTGCAACTACATTTTGGCGCTAGAAGGAGGGACGAGCAAGAGTATTAAAAGTTTTACTTTATCTTCTTGGTTTTAAAGAAAAATTTGGATCTAGAAACTTTGAAGCATTGTTTGAAAAGAAGAGAGTTAGATCTTGTTTGTTTCGTAAGATAAATCTTAGATACGTGTTCCTAAAGCAAGTCTCTAGGAAAGCGTTGATATAAGGAGAAAGTTCAGAAAACTAGGGTTCTAAAAATATAAAGTTGTAGATCTCATTGTAGGGTTCGTAGACCTAAAATTTTAAAAGTTCATTTTAGATTTATCTTTAATAACTTTGGGGTTTTATAAGAAAATTTAGGCTTCCTTTCAAAATAATGTTTCCTTAACGTCGTGAATCTTGAAAAACTGGTGAATCTTCATAATAGTTGCTTGAAATTACAAGTTTTCAAAATCATAAGATTTTTTACAGTTATGAACGTTCAAAGGAAGAATTTTCAGGGAATAAGTTTCTTATAAATCAGCAGCAAAAGTTTTGTTTTCATCCAAAAAGTACTTTAACGGTTAAATCATTAGTAGACAAGTCCAATCATTCAGTTATCTTGGATATGTTGTAGAAATCATGAAGTTATAAATAAAAAATTTAATATTATGGGTTAGATGTCAGATCTAGGGTTAGAAAGTTGATTCTCTTTGTTATAATCGTTAGATCTACATTCAATATCATGAATCGTAGGGTTAACTTTTGAGAATTCATTGAGGAGAACATCAAAATCATTTTTCTCGCTGTGCAGGTTCCGGAGGGGAAAAAATGGCGTCAAAATCAAACAAAGGCACAAATAATGAACCGCGAAGGAATTCCAGGATCCATTCAGGACATTTAGAGAACAACAGGGGAAGACCACCAGTTGGCGAAGTGGGAGAAAGAACAAATCGCATCATAGAAGACAGAAGATCAGATACGAGCGTTCATCAAAGTGAAGGCATAAGATTAGAGGACCTTGGGACTAATGACAACTGTGCATCTGATGGTGAGGAGATCATGACGGCAGAAGAGTTGAAAGTGAGAGAGGCGAAATAGAACCTGTTCCAGGAACAAGAGTTACTCAAGCAGCGAAACATGAACTCGAAGAGGAGAATCTAAATCTACAGGAGAAAACGCCAGAAAGGTCGAATTCGCCGGTGTCAGGTACGAGTAGGCGAAGGGGAGAATTCAGAAGATAGGGTTAAGGGGAGAATTCAGAAGAGCGTGAAGTGAAGAAACGCCAGGAGGAGATGGATCGACAACTAAAAAAGGTCAAAGAGAAGAATGCGAATAAGGAAATGGACCAAGCGAACCAAGAGGTTTTGAATGAGATAAAAAGTATGCGAGCAATGTTTCGTAGCTACCAGAACAACGAGAAAGGGAAACAGTTAACAGACGCGATTACAGAGGCAAATCGATCTCCTTTTAGCGTTGAAATCTTGTATACAACTTTACCTGCAAAGTGTATAATACCGGTCTTCGGGAGTATCTTTTACGGAACCGGAAGCGCGATATAACAGATCAGGGCTTATAAATGATCAATGTTACAGTGGGAACAAAAAGATGAGGTCATGTGCAAGTATTTTCCCTCCAGTTTGAAAGGCGAAGCGTTGGCATAGTTCGATGCTCTCCCCTAGTATTCTATAACGTATTTCCACGAACTTGAGAAGGCATTCCTCGTAGCATACATGCATAACAATTTATTGAGACCAGGGATAGAAAAATTATTCAGTTTAAAGAGAAGAATTTACGAAAGTCTGTGAAGTCTCGTTACCAGATGGAGGACATTGTGTAGCGAAATCATGGGTCAACGAATCTGAAGCGAATTTGGTTCGGAGCTTCGTCAATGCTTTATTCCCAACAGATTTGTTATATATGACCATATTCAAGCAGAAGAATAATTTTACCATGCAGGAGATCCGAGAAATCCAAGAAGAGTACATTGCTTTAGAAGAAATACAAAAAGAAGCAGCTTCGCAGCCCACAATAACAAAGGAGGTCATCTTCCGAAATCCCACGAATGTTCAGCGAGCGGCAAATGCAATTGGCGAAGTACCACAGGTAGACTATCTTGACATCTACCGAGATGAACATCAACGAGCACCTCAGCGAGAAATGCAACCAAGTAGGAACTGGGCAAGTAATGATGAAGGAAGATTCCAGAGACAGTGGGAACATCCCTCTCGGCGAGAAAGGATCAATGGTCAGAGATTTGGAGAGAGAAGACCTAATGCTCTGAGGATTGAGGATATAAATCTTCCCAAATTGAGTGCCCCATTGTCATAAATCATACGATACATTGAAAAGAATCAATCTGAATGCATCCCGGAACCACCAAATAAAGGGATGAAGCCACCCTTTTCCGGATTTATTAACCAATTCTGTGAGTATCACCAATTTCATGGCCATAGAACTGACAATTGTAGGAATGTGCAAAGAATAATGCTGAGGTTGATAGAGCGTGGAAAGCTTCACGAATTCTTGAATGATATACCAATGATACCCCATTATATTTGCAAGTAATCCTGAGACACCGCGAGTGCACACAATCGAGATAGAGCGAGGAACCACTTTTTTGCGATGCAATTCTATCATTCATTCTGCGAGAAATGTAGCGAATTTTCACAATAACATCTTGACCAGAGTACATAGGAGAGACAACAAGGGGAAAGATATTTTCAGCGTGGAAAAAGCACCGGCAATGTAGAAGTGGATGTCTCAACTAATTATATTCTCAGCATCTGAAGTACCAGAGAATGGAAAGTCGCACGTAGATCCACTTGTGGTCACTTTGAAAATGAGCAAATGGGGAGTAGACATGGTTTTGGTGGACACAAAAAGTTCAGTGGACATCTTATTCTACAGTACTTTCAAGCGAATGAATCTTTCAAAAAATCTGCTTATTTCATCCACCTACAACATCTACGGATTGAATGGAGCGCCATCAAAGCCAAAAGGAGAATTTACCATGACAATACACTTTGGAAAGATGGAAACCATAACCACCTTCTGTGTAGTCAATGTAGAATCACCTTACAGTGCAATCGTGGGAAGGTCATGAGTTCATGGAATCAGAGGAATATCATGGATATTTCATCAGTGCTTGTGTTTTCCAACACCAGATGGAATAGCCAAGGTCAAAGTGGATCCTACAGGAGCAAGATATTGTAACTAAGTAGATGTTCGCCAGTATGAGGAGTGTGCCTAAAAGTAAAACAAGTAAATCAGCAATTAAAGGAAGACAAGAACAAGCAAGAAATGCAGATCTGCGAGGAAAATACAGCGATCCGGAGAAGGCTTATCCAGCGAAATCTCAATTAAGGAGAATTCGCAGAAGTAGCAACTACAGTATCCCGCCCCCTTCAGAGAGCAAATGATGAATTTCACAGCTATGGAGCTTACTTGGGGTGTGAAGAGAAGAATAAAAGAAAAATCAAAGATGATCAAAGCCATCACAAAGTTAAGTACGAAAGAGTGGGAGAAGTTAAAAGAACCATCGTAGGAATACATAAATATATTACATGGGAAACAGAAGATCTATCAAGTGATGACTCAGAAGAAAGGCAGAGAATCGAGAAGATCAGTTGTGAAGAAAAAGAAACAGAAATCAAGAATCAAACTTTGGACTTCATATCATCAAGGGAGAAGGATCGGAGGAGAGTCACAGGAAAATTCATATGCAAATGTTTGAACCTGGCAATATGGTTTTGTGAAAAGTGTCACTGTACCAAAAATGACACATGGGAAGACTAAATCCATCTTAGGAAGGACCATATATTATAAGGCGAATCGTTGAAGGCGGAGCATACGAATTGGAGGATCACGAAGGGAACAAATTGGATTATCAGTGGAACCCCAAATACATCAAAAAATATCACCAGTAAAGATGCATCGAAGAGTGAGGGCTCTCGGGGAAGGTATGATTCTAACTTAAACCCTGGACAACATGCTAGAACCCCATGGATGTGATCCAAGAGTCGCCAACGAGGTGAGGGCAGTCAATACATAAGACCTACAATTCGTCCCAAGAGGCAAGAGGAAAATTATAATACCTATGACACATTACGTGGAGAGGTTCTAGGATCTTTCGTCCCAAGAGGCAAGAGGAAAATTATAAGACCTACAAGTGGCGGTTAAAACCTGATATAGTTTTTAAATAGTGGTAGAAAGTTTGATTCTCAGACTTGTAAATATTTGATTTTTAAACCTAATTTTTAATACTAAAAATAAAGAAGATTAAAATAGAATTGATTCAAGAATTATGGTAAACACTGAGACTAAGGATTCCACTATTATCCAATTTTTCAAGTGATTAAACATGAATAATTATTTTGCAATTCATAAATTCAAGTTATTCAAAATAATGCTAAAGTTAGATTTTCAAAATAATAGTTGTAAATCAAAAGTATGAGACATCAAAAGTTTAAAACTCAACATGACCCATCAAAAACACAACTACTTGATAAAAAACATTTTTTTTTAATTTTAATTCAAAGTAAATTATAATAAAAGAAATGCAAAAATTAAATAAAATAAGAATTACCACTTTATTATTGGAAAAATAGCTTCCTCCGTCGCCCCAGCAATGGTGATTAGCTCATCATATTGGAAACACTCTCAAAATAGTTTTTCATAGCTCAAAAAGTGTTTACAATGAATTAATAGAAGTAAAACAGAAGAACCGATACGCTTTAAGCGTTACAGAGACTGTTCTCTGCATTACTGAAGAAAACAAAAATAAAGGACGGACCAGAGACGTTGTATAAATATGAATGAATATGCAACATAAACTACGACTTTTCTCTGGAGACTTATGTTCTTGGTTGTCTTCTTCACCAGCAGATAGCTTTTTTTTCCTGAATTTTTTTTCCGGTGGCTCTGCATACTTTGTTTCTCGTTTCTCTTGGCTATATATAGTATTAGTAAACCCTAGAAACCCTTGTGAACCGATAAGGACTCAAAATAATAATCCAAAACCAACTCTAAATCATTGTAAATCCGAATCAAAGTGTGTTTCCCTTCTCCGGCTCCCAACTGGATTTTTCACCCATTTTCTGGCCTGAAACTCTCTGGATTGAGTGTGTGTAAGCTAGTATAGATTGTGTCTTGATTCTAGTAACTTGAAATCACCTAAAAATCCCTTAAAACTCGGTTGCCAACTAATCCAGGAATTCTCTACGTGAAGAACCATTTCCCGCCATTCTCGGGTTTTTGAAATACAAAGGGGGTGCCCCCAATCCAAGAGCTGTGTGCCTATAAAAATATCATGGGTGCCTTTAGCAATTTTTCCGGGTGCCTTTAACACTTTTTGAGCCGATTTTTCCATAAATCTTTATTTCTCAAAAATACCTACAAAGACATAAAAACCATAAATAGTACAAAACCGAATACTATCAAAATAGATAATCGAGCACAATTTAGACACAAAAATGTGTTTATCAATACATACGACCTACAATTCGTCCCAAGAGGCAATAGGCAAATTATAAGACCTATGATACATTACGTGGAGAGGTTCTAGGATCCTTCGTCCTAAGAGGCAACATGAAAATTATAAGACCTACAGGTGGCGGTTAAGACCTCATTAGGAGGCCGATAAGACCTTATCCGCCTAATGGCAAGAGGAAATTAACACCTACTTTCGTTGGATATCGTCGGTTGTGGTTCGCCGCTTCTTGCCAAAATCATAACCAGGCGAAAGACATCCGGCAGGAGGTATAAACTATGCAAGAGGCATCGTGGTTAACCGGTTGAGGCATGGGTGCTTGGATCATTTAAAGCGTGACCATCCATTTTTATATGGGTCAAGTCCTTGGTAGTTTATGCCTGGTCCCCAAGAAACCCATCCTAGGGTGTGACCTTGTAACCTGAGGCAATTAGGCAGGGGGATAAGAGGTCGTGAAAACAAACTGGTTGTTGCATAACGGGATGAGAGGATCTAGGTCTAACCCACCATAAGTAAGCTTCCTTGAACGGGAAACCAGGGGGAACATAAAGGGATGGCACCCTCCTCTAAAGAGCTGAAGTAGCCTAATAAGGCGAGGTTTGAGAGACTATTTCTCACGGGAGTTTTTAGGCTCATTTACTTCGCCGACGAAGTAAATAGCCATTAAAAATGCACCGCTTCGTATAAAGAAAGAATACAAAGACAAAAAGGTGAAAATGAAACTAAGGAAGAATGGAATATTGCGAAAATATAAATCAATGTAAGCGAAGTAAAGATATAGACAAAATAGGTAGAATTTTGTAATTAATCAATCATTATCTTGTCAATAAAGCAGATAAAAAAGATAATACATTCAGCTCGTGGGAACCAAGAAAATAGGTTTACAACAGATACAAAGGAGAGAAGCAAAAATGACAAGGACAGACACATACAAAAGCAAATAAATCTTGAAAAAGTAAGTTCAAGCTTTGTCGTTATCAGCAGTGACCGTAGTCTCGCCTGTACCAGTAGGAACTGCAGAACCACCCTTCAGAGGAAGACTTCCTTGTGTCTGCTTTTCGCTGGCATCCCCTTCGGAAGAAGCTTCACCATTATCATCCTTGCCATCTTCACCTCCTTTATCAACTGTTAATACCCAAAAAATTACTATCCGTGGATAGGGGGAGTCACTCTTGCTAGATGGGCTTAAGCTTATTATCGCCATATGAATTTAAGGGCCAAGCCCAAACGCCTAGGAATATGTCCATGGGGCGTGAGGATAAGAGATGAATAAGAGGGTAAGTTGGAGATAAGAATGTCAAAAGGGAAATTTAGCAATAATGAGAGGTAAAGGGGGGGGCATGTGTACAAGAGGATTAAAGGGGAAAGCCTATAAATGGAAATGAAAGAGTACAAGAAAGGGATCTTCTTTTGGATGGCCGGATACGTAAAGGGAAGGGTGTAGTCCTTGATGTGATTAGGATTAGTCTCCCCCTTCACAAATTTACCCCAAAACATTTTGGCGACCACAGTGGAAAACTCGTCTCTATTCCACAAAGATGCACTCAGGGAAAAACACTCCAGTTACACCACCCAACAAGCCGATAAACGACGAGGTAACAATAAAAGACGCAAGTGGCGACGATGAGCCATCAAGACAAACCATTATCAAACACACCGCTCAGACAAACGACCCACACAGAAACGGTAGAAGCACTGGATGAAAAGAATATGAGCAACCGAAGAAAGACACTCAACAGAAGCATACTTTGTAAGATATAATGATTGAGATGAAAGGAAACAATCGGCGCCAACATGAGCTACAAAAGCTCATGAGGCAAGTAAAGGAGGAAACGGCAACTGTAAGGAAAGTAATAGACGAAGAAGGGTCCTCACAAGGAGCATCACAGGAGGCGATCGCCAAGTACTTGGAAGAGCACTACAGGATAATAAAGCATGATAGTTACGATTCCATGAACACCCCACACTCGATCAAGGTAGTCGAGTATCAATGCCCAAAAGAATATACGTCTCAGAAGTTCAAAACTTACGATGGACAGGGGAACGCTCGCGAACACCTTAGTCGATTTTTGTCAACAATGAATGCGTATGCATTCGATGGAAAGTTGTTCCTAAGAAAATTCCCTAAATCTTTATTAGACACCGCTTTCACCTGGTATGACAACCTGAAGCCCGGAAGCATAGAGTCATGAGCAGTAATTAGTACTTTGTTTCTAAGAAAATTTTGTTCAGCGAAGAAGAAGGTCACGATGATTGATCCCAGCAGGTGTAACCAGAGGATGGGAGAGGAAATTAGAAAATTCATCACTAGATTCCGGAACCTATCCCTTGAGTGCCATGAAGACATCAAGGAAGAAACTCTAGAATGGAAATTTGTGTGCGCGGAATGGCACCTATGTTCAAGCGGAATCTTGCCAACTTCAAGTTCCAGACGTTCGTAAAATTAGAGGAAGCGGAAGCCAAAATAGCAGACTGCGTAGACATTCTGAGCCTGGGTAATATGGATCACACGTGGCAACACTCAGTTAATACCGCGTCGGTCCCAGCATTTAACGGTTGTGCAATGGTCAACGCTGAAGCAAGGAGGCTACCGACGTTTCATCCTTACAACGCGGGGCGAGGTAACCGAGGACCTAGAACAGATCTCAACCGATTACCACCTATACCGTGTAGACGAGAACATATCATCGGTCTACTCGACTAATGGGTAGCAAATCAGGAAGTAACACCAATGCCCCTGGTTGTGGATATCAATAAGGTCGACAAAAGCAATGTCAGATAATGCCACTACCATCGCTGAGTGGATCACCCGACGCAGGAATATTTCTCCCTTCGCGACATCTTTCAACAAAAAATAAACTCAGGAGAGATTGAAATGGGAATCCAAGCAATCAACGAAAATATGCTTCCCCAACACTAGGTGATGATGCTGTCGCACAACCCGCGGGAGGACATCTGGAGACCCTAGGAATCAACAGAAGAATAAGTGTATGAGGCGGAGGAAGAGACCCCGGGTTTTGACAATACTGAAAGCGTATCCAGCAAGTTCGCCAAAAAAATCTTGGTACAACATTTATTCGACTCACTAGGATTTAGTGAGAACCAGACTCAGAAGGCAGGAAATGCCATCGCAGCAATAGCCGCTGGTAATCCCTACAACCTAGCGCCAAAAGGAGCGATCACCTTCACTGACGAAGATATTTGCTACCCGGGAGAACATCTTCGACCACTTTATCTCACGGCGACCATCAACAAGCAACAACTAAAAAGGGCGTTTGTCGAAGGAGGCGCATCCCTAAATTTGATCTCGCTTCATACACTGGAAATTTTAGGTGTGCAACAATCGGCCATTCGTATGCACGCTATCACGGTAAAGGGATTCAGAGCGAATACCCAAACCACTATAGGAGTTCTCAACCTAGTAACGAGGATCAGACCGATAAAAGGCCTCACGCTATTCTATGTGCTGGAAGATGATACGACTTTTCATATATTGTTAGGACGAGAATGGTTGCACAAACACAAAGTCGTAGCATCAAACTATCACCAGTGCATGAAGACAAACATAGGAGGAAAACAATATCAGATTGCAACAACCAACAACCGCTTCAAGCCGGAAGAAGCGTACATGTTTTTAAGATGGATGTTGTTTTCTATTGTATCCCAAAAGAAGTGGAAGAGGCACCAGCAACCGTGCTCACCCTGCTGCCTAAATGGAAGGATGAAGCATCCTTCAGTGAAAGAACTGTAAAATTAGTATTCAACCCGTCATGAATGACGATTAACCTCCCCTCAAAAAAGCAAAAGTTGCAAAAAAAGTTCTCAGTTCCGAAGGTTTTCAAGGCCAGAAGGAGGACTTATGTACCGCTTATAGCAATCAACTAAGGGAACTCGAGCAAGAGCACGAGTGCATTCTAGCTTCTATCGAACAAGAAATGAGGGAGTCACCCTCGGGACTAACTGAAAAAGCCAAATCGTTTTCCTACCCAATCGAAAGGGACATAATAGAAAACAAAGAGGAGCGCAGCGTAGAAGGCGTAACTGCAGATGAAATGGAAGAAGTAAATGTAGGAACAAACGACGAACAACGACTCATCAAAATAAGTGGAAATCTGAAAGAAGAAGAAAGAGACGCGCTAGTCGGATTGTTCATAGAGTACAAAGATGTGTTTGCCAATTCCATACTCTTTTTAGTATATTTCTTTCATTATTGTATTACTATTTTTTTTCTATTTTGTTTCTCATGTTAGGACGATTCAACCAAAAGAAGTGGAAACGGCTTTAAAAGTGCTAGGGAAGTGAAGTGCTCCAAGTGAAAAAAATTAAAGAATAATTAAAACTCCTTTAAATCCAGGAATTCTTCTCACCATATTTTAGATAATTGAAAGGCGAAGTCAAGGCAAGAATAATGAGGTCATTCCGAGTTCGTATGAAGAAGTTATGAGCAAAACCGTGAAACCAACTTGGATTTGTTATCTGTGGGCCTGCGCGGGAAGAAAAATAAGAAAGCGTTTTGGGCTCGCCTTTGATGTGAAAATTAGGGGTTTTGCTGGTTTTGAGGAGGTGAGGTCTCATAATTGGATAAGGATCAAAAGGAGGTGGAAGAGTTTAATGAGATTAGCTTTCCTAGTTGGATAGACATCAAGATGAGGTTACCAAAGCCTATATAAAGGGGAGCCTAGATACAATTTTCTACACAACTTCTCCACATATAAGAGAGCAAATTTTGGTTTACCCCTTTAAAGGGGGAACTAGGATATTTTCTCTTCTTTTGCTCCTTTATTCTTTTCTCATATATTTTTCATGGGTTTTAGTAAACCTATGAGTAGCTGATTCTTTTATTGGTTGGAGATGTAATCGGAAGTTCTAAACAAGGGAATCAATCTGGCTGGTTAGTTTTTAATATTGACTATTTCTTTTATCTCTTATGTTTTAATGTTTATATTACCATGTATGATTGAAAACTTGCTTGTTTAAGTTACAAATTGAATGATCATGTGTTCATATCTAAAGCTAGACTAGGGTTTGAGATCCGGAATTTATCGAAGAACCCTAATCACAAGTAGTATAACATAGTTGTTAACGACGGGATGTTGCATTACAATTATATGTAGAAGCTTAACCTAGGTTAAATCCGTATGGATCTTGCACCGGATTGCTTAAAATAACCTTAACTCACAAATACCATTGCTTTCATTGGGTTAAACTTGAGTGGCTCTTGCACCAAGTTATTCATTGAGAAGGATTCAAAGAGTGGCTCTTTCGCCTTTGATGATACAAGGAGTTTTTCCGGAGTAAGCCTGCGATAGGATGCTCTAGGGTTATTGGTATGAAAATGACTGAATGTTGTCTCTAATTGATTGAAGAACTTGTTCGGTGATGGAAGATGAAACCTCTAACCAGTATTCTCTTCCCTTTGATAATCTTTATTTAAATTGTTTTTATTTTCTTTCATTAGTTTAACTTAGTTCAATTCATTTATCCCCCCTGGTTACATAAGAACTCAGAGACAAATAACAATTCATAGCTCCTCGTGCGAACGATCCGCTTGACATGGTTCACTGCTTAGCCGACCTTCTACTATCGCTATATTACCTGTTAGTATTAGTGGGAAGTATTTAAATTAATTTGTGCGCAAACGACAAGCATCAAATTTTGGCGCCGCTTCCGGGGAGCAGTAGTAATTGTTTTTGTTTGAGATTCTTTTGTTCTATTTTACGTTTTTCTTTTAGTGTTTTTCAGGTTTTTGGTTTCGTGGTGGAAACAACTTGTTGGTGGAATTTGTCATCCATTAAAAGCGGAAGGTACTTAATTCTTATGGACGGAGCATATTACAACAATCAATACATTTTTCAACCTCAACAACACTATGACAATTGCGTACCACCTTTGGGATACAATCAAAACCAATTCATTGGCTATGATCAAAATCCTAGCGAACTTTATGGTGATTTTCCAACAACCTTGTAGTGGGTATGTAAGTCAACCACCAAGGTGGGACAATTATACTTCCAATTAGCTTTATTCGAGTTGTATGCATGTTATGAATGGATTACAAGACTTGTAACATAGACTAGACCAACTTGATTGTGATAGAGAGAATGTTGCAAAAACTGAATTTTACAATAGTTTACCTTACCCGACTCCCGATCGTAGTAATGATCATTCACCCATTCAAAGGAGAGATTCGTGGGTGAGATATTCTATTGGAGTTAATAGTGTAAATCGTGTGAATGTCAGAAAACTTGCTCAGAAACTATACAACTTGGAAGATGATGGAGCCCGGAAGAACTTCTCGAAGAAATTAGTAGGACCATTTATATGGAACTCAAACGACGTTGTGATAAAGGTTGTGAAACCGATGAAGATTCTGATTACGGTGAGCCTGACAATGAAGAAGAGTATATTGAGGATGAAACCAAATTGAATGATATTGTGAAAAGACCCAATTGAACTTGACGAAGATGATATTGATAAAGTTGACGCTGAAATTTTCTTTGAGGCGGAAACGGATGAAGATTGGTTGACGAGTTTGATAGACGACCATGATACACATGAGTAAGGTAATTCACTTGAATTCTTTAAGGATGAAGAGGATCTTGTGATACAAGAGATTTTGCAAGGTTTGACTAATCACTTGCCTATTGATTCTTCTCCTTTACCTCTTTTTGGCTTGAATGTATGTGCTTCGGAAGTATTGTTGAATGACTTTGCTTCTCGATATCTTCCATTAGAGATATTTGATTCTCATACTATGCAGGTTTGTGAAACGGAAACCATAGAAGTTCCCAAATTCTATGTTCTCTATACACTTCCAAGTGTAGAAAAGACTAAGTGTGCGGGAAACTTTTATCGGGCGACAACTTCAATTCTATTTTCTTATACTAATGTTCTTGTGAAGCTATTATTAGAATTGCAGATTTTTCTATGGGTGGACCCCCAAATTTTCATATTGTTGGTCTACGGGCGACTAGAGAGTCGGCTGACGACTTTAAACCAAGCGCTGCATGGGAGGCAACCCATTGGTTTAGTATTTCCTTTACTTTTTGTATTGTTTTTTGAATTTTCATATCATTATAGGATTTCCCACCTTGTTTTACATTGGAGGAGTCAATTTACATTGAGGACAATGTAAAGTTTAAGTGTGGGGGAGTATTAAGCATATAGTATTCTTAAGTATTCACTTTTAGGTAGAAAGTTTTTAAATTTTTGTATACATTTGCATAAAAACTTCCAACTTTTAGAGATTTTAGAGTCACTTAACATACTTCTAGCTACTTCTACATACGGAGTTCTTATCGAAATAACTGAACTTAGAAGCATTAAAAAACTATATTCGGAGTGCTTAGTTGTTGAGAGGCTAGAGCTGACAAAAATGGACTTAAAATGCCGGTAGAGAGTTTAGTATTACAGTTGATGATCATTCAATACCCATGAGTGATGCACCAAACCTTCAATTGTACGTTTAGAGTGTTTCATATGCGCAAATTCCGGGTAGAACGATGAGCTACCTAACTTCGCACCAATGTCAGTACTACTTTTTGATCTCTTGAGTGCTATTTTTATCAATCACGAGGGTGCCAATAAGAATTGCTAACTTTATATTGTAGTCTTGTTTGCAGTTGGCACCATTTTCTCTTTCAAAAACAACAGGTCCATAGAAACACTATCATCATCAACAAGCGGAGCGACATCAAAATTATGAGGAAAGTTGAAGATGTTCAAGGTTTACAAGCAACAGTACAAGAAAGAGCAAATTTCATATTCAAGTGAAGCAACAATACAATGGCATAATTATATATACATGTTGAAGACTTATGAACAAAAGTGAAAGAAATCAAAAGATGTGAGTTAGTGAAGTTCATGATATCGAGGCAATACAAATTGTGAAGAATCAAGCGATAAAGTCCTTATCCCAGGGCCAAAGTAATTTCATTTTATTTTTCAAGGTATTCAAAAAAAAAAGTTTATTATTGCTTTAGTATATATTTTTTTTGTATTCATTCAATAAGGTCGTGGGGAAGAAAAAAATCTATAAAGAAGTTTCAAGCAACAAGAAATTAAGGAAAAGAGTTATAATTGTCAAAGTTTTATGACGTTCAAAAGTTCATCATCAAGAGTTGAATACCGAAGACTGAAGAACGTTTCTATTGGACGTTGTGAGAGTGGTGTTGATTGCAGATCGGGTGAGAAGGTAAGTTAGCATTCCTATCCTTGCACAGTGGTTGATTTCCTTTCTTAGAGATCATTAGAAAAAAAAGGGTTCTTTTTTCGTCCCACGTTTTATGAGATAACATCTTCATATAATTCGGAAGGTTCCTTTTCCTTCCCACCATTCAACGTGTAGATGATTTATATCTTCATTCCTACCTTAACACATAAGAACCATAAAGTGCATTTTTTACGTGTCAAATTCATAAAACCCTATTGGTGAGGCAGAAACATTCGGTCACTCTTGAACCTGGATTCTTTCATATGGTGGATTTCTCCTAACTCAAGAGTTAAGCATGAGAATAATTTTCTTTGATGCATCTAACTTCTTATTTTTAGTGTGCAGAAGCTTTATGTCCTCTTAGTTCTTTGGATGTAGGTGCTCTGGAATATTTGAAAGTTGGAACTTAGGTTCTGTGGGTGTACCTCTTGTAAACCCTCACGAGACTATAACTCATCCTCTAGGGACACCTAGGGGTTCAAAGGCTTGTTACACATGCTAAGTGTAACCGTACCCTCAACGAAAAGGAGTTTTTGTAGTTTAGGTTAGTTTAGATTTGTAGATTGCTCGAGGACTAGCAAAAGGCAAGTGTGGGGGAATTTGATAGGTGCATAGTCTACATGGTTTTAGTGACAATTCCATACTTGTTTTAGTTATATTTCTTTCATTATATATTGTATTGCTCTTGTTTTCTATTTTGTTTCTCATGTTAGGACGATTCAACCAAAAGAAGTTGAAACGACTTTAAAAGTACTAAGGAAGTAAAGTGCTCCAAGTGAAAAAAATTAAAAAACAATTAAAAATCCTTTAAATCCAGGAATTATTCTCACCATATTTTAGAGAATTAAAGGCAAAGTCAACGCAAAATAATGAAGTCATTCCGAGTTTGTATGAAGAAGTTATGAGCAAAACCGTGAAACCAACTTGGATTTGTTATCTGTTGGGCCTTATTGGGCCTACGCGGGAAGAGAAATAAGAAAGCGTTTTGGGCTCGCCTTTGACGTGACAATTAGGGGGTTTGTTGGTTTTTGAGGAGGTGAAGTCTCATAATTGGATAAGGATCAAAAGGAGGTGGAAGAGTTTAATGAGATTAGGTTTACTAGTTGGATAGACATCAAGAGGAGGTTACCAAAGCCAATATAAATGGGAGCCTAGATACAATTTTCTACACAACTTCTCCACAGGTAAGAAAGCAAATTTTGGTTTACCCCTTTAAAGGAGGAAACTAGGATATTTTCTCTTCTTATGCTCCTTTATTCTTTTCTTATATATTTTACATGGCTTTTAGTAAACCAATGAGTAGCTGATTCTTCTATTGGTTGGAGATGTAATCGAAAGTTCTAAATAAGGGAATCAATCTGGCTGGTCAGTTTTTTAATATTAACTATTTCTTTTATCGATTATGTTCTACTGTTTATTTCACCATGTATGATTGAAAACTTGCTCTTTTAAGTTGCAAATTGAATGATCATGTGTTCATATTTAAAGCTAGACTAGGGTTTGAGATCCGGAATTGTCAAAGAACCCTAATCACAAGTAGTATAACATAGTTGTTAACGACGGGATGTTACATTACAATTATGTGTAGAAGCTTAACCTAGATTAAATCTGTATGGATCTTGCGCCGGATTGCTTAAAATAACCTTAACTCACAAATACCATTGCTTTCATTGGGTTAAACTTGAGTGGCTCTTGCGCCAAGTTATTCATTGAGAAGGATTCAAAGAGTGGCTCTTGCGCCTTTGATGATATAAGGAGTTTTTCCGCAGTAAGCCTGCGATAGGATGCTCTAGGGTTATTGGTATGAGAATGACTGATTGTTATCTTTAATCGATTGAAGAACTTGTTCGGTGATGGAAGATGAAACCTCTAACCAGTATTCTCTTCCCTTTGATAATCTTTATTTAAATCGTTTTTATTTTCTTTCATTAGATTACCTTAGTTCAATTCATTATAACCCCCCCTTGGTTACATAAGAACTCATAGACAAATAAAAATTCACAGATCCTCGTGGGAACGATCCATACTAGCGTTATATTACCTGTTAGTATTAGTGGAAATATTTAAATTAATTTATGCGCAAACGACATGCATCATCTAGCCCTGATAAACGCGATGCAAAAGTTAAGGCCATACCTTCTGATGCATGAAACCATCATCATTCCGGCGGCAAACCCAATCGCATACCTCGCGATGAAACCATTCATGATGGGAAGGACCGCGAGATGGCTCCTACAGTTGTCCAATTTTGAACTCAAATATCAAAAGCCAGAGGTTTCCGGAGGCAGGCAATTACCGACCTTTTGGCTGCTTTCCCCGAATGCGACAATACGTCAATCCACGATTATGTGTTAGGGGAAGTAGCGGAAGCGGAAGGAGACACCTGGATTATGTCCTTCGACGGATCCTCATATAAGAAATTCGGAGGAGTTGGCATCGTATTTGAAACACCCACTGGAGAGCTATTATCCTACGCCTTCAAGCTGGACTTTCGTTGTAGCAACAACGTGGCCGAATACGAAGCACTAATATTGGGATTGAGAATGGCCAAGGAACTCGTCTTAGGGAATTTAAAAATAAGAGGAGACTCCAATTTAATAATCATCCAAGTAAACGGCGAGTTTCAAGTGAAAGAGGCGCACCTAGCACTATACCGAGCGGAAACACGGAACCTAATGGTTAAGATGGGATCGACCATGGTTGAACACACAATAAGGAGCTCCAACAGGCACGCAGATGCATTAGCCACGCTTTCAACAAATATCCAATTGAACGGAAAGGAGGAAGGAACCGTGATAATAAAGCGAAGAGAGCTACCTAGCACTTGGAAGGAAGATGCGGCAATCGAAGACTCGGGTGATTGGAGAAAGTTATACCTGGAAGATATCGTAAGGACCAACAAAGAGCATACCATCCCGATAAAAGTGTTAAAACAATTCATAACAGTCTGAGGTGCACTCTATTATAAAGCACCAGGAGGATCCTAGGCACATTGCTTGAGCAAAAGGGAAGCGAAGGAAACGATTCAAAAAATGCACGAGGAGTCATGAGGACAGACGGGTAGTATCCTTCTATATCGGCGATTACAAAGACTAGGGGCGTATTGGCCTAGTATGGCAGCTCAGGCGGTATCCATCAAGACAGTTGCAGATATTTCCAAGCACCGCCACAGCCGGCCGAGGTATGTGTGGCAGAAGAAGACGATTGGAGGCAACCGTATAGAGATTTTATCCAGCTTGGTAAATTACCCCAAGGAAGAAGAGCAACACTCAAAATACAGAAGAAATCCAGAAATTTTTCATAAATGAAGGGATTCTGTATAGAAGGAGTTACAGCAATGCGGTCATGAAGTGTCTATCGAAAGAGGAGGCAATAAAAGTTATGACCAAATCACATGACGCAGAACATCAAGGAATGCGCAAGTTGTTCCTAAGAATCTATGGGGGAGGCTTATACTGGACAACTATGGAGAATGATACGGCAAAACACGTGAAGAGATGTCTAAGTTGTCAAACCCTCGGACCTCTGATCCATGCACCCCACTCCAAACTGCCCAGCATTGCCACACCTTGGCCGTTCCACAGCCGGGGCATGGACCTGGACCTGATTGGGCCGATATTCCCAAACTCTTCCAAGCGACACAAATACATTATCACCGCAACCGAGTATAGCTCAAAATGGGTGGAGGCAATCCCTATGAAAGATTATGCAGGAGAAACCATCACCACGTTCATCGAAGGGCATATAATATGCATCTTCGGAGCTCTAATGATCTTCAGAGACGATAATGCCACGTCGTTCGTCAACAAGGATGTTTATAACCTATTGGAACAATACAACACTCGGATACATATATCTACTACTATTACCCGTAGGGAAACGGCCAGGCGGAAGCCACCAACAAAACACTGCTAAGAATCCTAAGCAGGACCGTGCAGGGATCACCATAGGGAATAGCATGAGCAGTTGCCACTAGCATTATAGGCGTACCGGATTTCTAAACACATCTTGATGGGAGCGTCACCCTACTCCTTGGTCTATGGGGAAGATGTCATTCTACCGGGATAAATCGCCAACCCCTCGGCAAGAGTTGTCATGGCAAGCCTAACACACCAGACGCGGTTAGTCGTTTTGCCCACCTGGACACTATAGAGGAAAGAAGAGCTCGCGCCGAACGTTTTGTTGAGGCATACAGGAAGCGCGTCGCCAACCATTACAGCCAGAAGGTCAGGGAGAGAGTTTTCAAAGTCGACGACCTAGTACTCGAAATCGTATCACAGGTACAGTGGAACGCAAGCACTGGGAAGTTTGCAGCCAACTGTGAGGGACCCTTCATAATCCGAAAGACTGCGGAATCCGGATATTACCACTTAAAGTGGGCGGATGGATCCAAGGTTAAGACGCCCATCAACGACAAGTGGCTAAAAGGGTTTCATGCATGACCAATACCATGGAAAATGTTTTTCGATCTTCAATAAAAGAAAATCTTGTTTTATCTTGTTTACCTCTGAGGTTGAATATTATGGTCATAAGAGCGACAGAGGGAAAAACGCCCATGTTCGACCTCTTAACTAAATACTACAATGGTCACAAGAGCAGCAGAGGGCAAAACGCCCCTATTCGGCCATTTAACTGAATACTACAATGGTCACAAGAGCGGCAGAGAGAAAAGCGCCCCTGTTCGACCATTTAACTGAATATTACAATGGTCACAAAAGCGGCAGAGGGCAAAGCACCCCTGTTCGACCACTTAACTGAATACTACAATGGTAACAAGAGCGGTAGATGGAAAAACACCCTTATTCGACCACTTACCTGAATACTACAATGGTTACACGAGAGGTAGAGGGAAAAGTGCCCCTGTTCGACCACTTAACTGAATACTACAATGGTCACAAGAGCGGCATAGGGGAAAACACCCATGTTCGACCACTTAACTGAATACTACAATGGTAACAAGAGAGGCAGAGGGAAAAGCGCCCATGTTCGACCACTTAACTGAATACAACAATGGTCACAAGTGAGGCAGAGGGCAAAGTGCCCCTGTTCGACTACTTAACTGAATACTACAACGGTCACAAGAGCGGAAGAGGGCAAAGCGCCCCTGTCCGACCACTCAACTAAAATACAGCAATGGTCACAAGAGCGGCAAAGAACAGAGCGCTCCCGTTCGACCAGTCAATCAAATGACCATGACACACTCCAGACATCCAAACCGACGCGTTCTATCAAAAAGAGGAGATGAGAAAAAATAGCACATGTCCAAAAAAAGAAAAGAAATAGAAAAGAAATATACAAGCATTCATATAACATTACCATGGGTACAGAAAGTAAGTAAAGAAACTCGCGCTACTCGAACAAGGAAACTAAATTTCGATCATCACGTTCTATTTCCTTCCGAAGCGTTGAAAGAATCATGCTATGCAACTACAAATGACTGATGTTGTGTTTTAGAAATAGTGGTAAAATAGGTTTCAAACTCTCGAACTTGTGAAGATTGATTTTAGATTTAAAAACTGATTTTAAACTAGAAAATATACACAAAAGATGACAATAATATTCATAAATACTGAGGTTATGGATTTCTGGAGTGTGTCGTGACAACAATAATGTCTATTTTGAAATTCAGTCGGATATTCATTGTATTGGTCCTCATAATACCTATTCGACATTTTCACAAAAACTTCCTAATATATTTACCAAAATAAACTCTAAAAATAAATCCTACTGGAAGGGGTTCTAAAAAAACACAAGCAAGGATGACTCGACCAAGAAAACCTACTGAATCTAACAAATAAAAAGCATGATGGCTTCACTTAGATTGTTACTAGACCATCTTCTAGTCTTCCAAAAGGCGACTAGTTACAGTTTTAGCAAACCTCGCTGGACCGATCCGAATTAGATTAAGTCGATCGAGAGAAGCAGGATAAGCTATATGGAGCTTGAATAATCCTACCTCTTTGACAAACGTTTCCTTGGGTTACAAGGTGGCATGAACCAACTTAAAATTAATCTTCCTGATCCTTGAGTTAGGCTAACAAAGTAACCAATACAATACTTTCAAATGATTTTCCAATAAACTTGTTACCATAACGGTCTCTTTATAGTAAAATTGTAAGACTTAGGTCCGCGTTTGGTAACGTGTTCCTAAAGCGGGCAAGAAGGATACAGTGATGAAATCTGAACCCTTATCTTGTATGGCCAGTTCTTGCCCTTTACTAGAAAATTAAATCCGTATTCAGGTCCTCAACATATATGCTCGCGAAGAAATCCAGAAAACTCACTGACAAGAGATTCGTGGGTGGTTAGAGTCTTACCTCCCGTTCCATACGGGCAATGAACCGTTTTAGAAATAGTGGTAAAATAGGTTTCAAACTCTCGAACTTGTGAAGATTGATTTAGATTTAAAAACTGATTTTAAAATAGAAAATATACACAAAGGGTGACAATAATATTCACAACTACTGAGGTTATGGATTTCACCATTAACCACTTTTAATTGGTTCCGAAAATAATAATTCTAAACAATTCTAGCTCAAATAAGTGACTCTAATTTTTTCCAAAGGTAGATTCTTAAAATATCAATTGTAAATCACAAGCATGGCTCATCAAAAGCTATAGGTCCCAGCATAAACCATCAAATAAAATCACAATCAATTAAAAAAAATCACAATTTCAATTAAAAATAAATGCAAAATTCATAAAAAATTTATTAAAAGTTACCAATTAATCATGAAAAAATGGCTTCATCCTTGCCTCAATGATGAGGTTTAACTCATCTTTCTCAAAACATCCTCAAAAGATTGGTACATAGCTCAAAAAGTGTTTGAAAGATGAAAAAGAAGTTAAAAGTAATGTAACAGGGATCTGCAATGTTTTCTGGAAGTTACAGATTAATTGTTGCAATGGAGCTTGAAGATAAATGTTTTAAAGCGAAGATAAACATTGCAAAACGGTTGAAGAAACCGTGGCAGAATGGTTGAAGAAACCATCGCCTTATCTTTGTTCTTCGTCTTTTTCAGCAGCAACAAAAAATTTCCTGTAATGATTTTTCTTCGCTCTGTTGGCCTTCTGAGCTCGACCCAACCTCCCTATCCTTTTTTTTGACTCAAAAAATCCTTTTTATATCCAACAGGATCAAGAAATCTCTAATAGAATTCCTTCCCTGGATTTTCCGGCCGACCTCTCTCCTTTCCCCCTGATTTTTTTTCTCGATGTCTTTGCTTTATATAGGCTTGGTAAAACCTCATAAGATTTCCTTAATCGATAAGGACTAGACCAAACTCATGATAAAACAGGTTCACGGCAACTGTGTTGATTCTCTAGCCATTTCCATGGTGTAAAAATCTCACTGCATATGGTTTAAGCAAGTGTAGGTTGTTTCTTAAGTTTGGTAACTCAAAGTCATCTAAAAATCCCTTAAAACTCGCTTCCAAGTAAACTCGAAAAATCTTCACGCGTAAAGAGTTTTCTCCCGCCACTTTTCGGATTTGAATTTGAAATAGGGTTTCCTCTTATCAAAAGATGGGGTCCCTTTAGCAGTTGTCCTGGGGGTGCCTTTATCAATTTTTCTCGGTCCTTTTATCTCTTTTTGAGCCGATTTTTCCACAAATATTTATTTCCCAAAAATACCTACAAAGACATAAAAACCCATAATAAGTACAAAATAAGTGATAACAAATAGAGAATGTAGGACAAATAAGACAAAAAAAATATGTTTATCAACTGACTGGCAACAAAGCTTACAAAGATGGCCCTTTCAAGGTTACAAAGTTTCAACTTCAGGTCGGATACAACCACCCAATTGTCCCGAGCAAAATAAGTCAGACATATATCTCAAAAAAAAAAACCCAACACTACCCGAAATGACTGCCTTTAAAGTACGTCCACCCTCAAGGGAGAGTCTGCAGTGTCGCCTGAGCCGAGTCAACGGATACTTCTACCACTTGCAAAGATCGAAACACATCCAGATATTGGAAGTAAGTTTCAAAACTACGTTCACGATAATAAAGGTGGTGTTCATAAAATAAAAGAGGAAGCAACTGACCCGCGTGACGCGCCTCTTGTAAAAAACTATCCACGTTCGTAAAGCGGGAATGAGAGATATTATTCTCACAATCAAAACAGTCAAACACAATGCTCAACACATTAGACATCTGAGTCAACCGAGTAATCTCCACTACCAAACGAGACCGAGAAATATAATAAGGAGGGAAGATAATATATACTAGGCTAGAACAAACGAAAAACAAGAAGAGAGTAAAAGATTAATATTGAAATACCACAATAAGGAATGAAATATATAACAAACACGAGCACAGGGTACGGCTACACATTCAATACCACATTTAATAAAGCACTAAAGCACCAAAAAGCATTAAAAACATTCTATATGACATCAAGAGGATTACAGGATTAATCGTCCTGACTAGCGATCACCGCGCGACAAGCCTCTATCTCTCGGTCCAAATCCCTTATCATAAGAACAACTTCATCGTACAATCGAGTAGTTAAATAGCACCGAGCGATTGCTTTATTATGCAAATGATAAACATCCTGGAGAATCCGATCAGAGGCATTGGCACTACGAGCAATCTCAAGAGTCTCATCTTGTTCCCTAAAGCAACCGGCATAGCGGCATGATGACTCAACCTATGTTTCATCAACAGCCCCACTTCTTTTTTCAACACTAGAAGCCGCGCTAATTCGTCCTGCTTATCAAGCGGTGTCACGAGGGAAGGCACGACAGCCATGGTCAAAGTATATCCGTGAAGTCAATGAGACATGATTCAAAGGAAAGAAACAAAAAAGAGTATATGTGTGCGTGAATATGGAAAATGAGAAGGCAAAGAAAAGTTTAAATAAAAGAGGCAACGAATATTTATTACCATATGGTCAACAAAGGATAGTTACAGAAACGAAAGCATCTAGGAATTACAAATCCCTAAAAATAATACAATAAAAAGATATTATCACAAACTAATCGTCCGACTCTGCCAATATTGCACGACAGATTTCTATCTCCCGATCTAAATCTTTCATCATAAACACAACCTCTTGAACATCAGCATAGGCCTTCCGAGCAAGTTCGAACTTTTCTTACTTATTGACAGACGAGTCAAAGGAATGACCCCAAGCGGCATCCATGGCAGCCCGATGAACTAACATATGGGTTATTAACATCCTTACTTCGTCTTTAACCATTAAGATCGCTCGAGTTCTTTACGCGCGTCAGAGGTCATGACAGTAGAGGCTACTGGAACCATGGTTAAGGCATACCCATGTAGCTCGTGGGCCATCCTTTAAAAAAAAAAAAATAGAAAGAAGAGAGATAGAGAGAGAAGAAAGAGGAAAGGGAAGAAAGGATAGAAACAGACACTAGACCAAAAATAAAAGGAACACTTAAATAAAAAACAAACAACATGCACAAGGCAAGGTACGTAACCCCAGGACAGATACAACCACGCGTCCAGAAAATAGACGAAGCATTTAATTACAAGATGATCACGAAGATTAAACTACAATCATAATTGTGCTAAAAAAAATTCTACATCCCAACAACACGCAGAGCCAGGAGTAGCTTAGCCGTAAGAGAGATATATTTATCAAGTTGCCAACGCGTCTCAGTAGCTTCCATAAGAACACGTTCAGCGATATTCAGCTCGTCATTGGCCAAGCCATATACACACAACGCCGCTTCATGAGCACTAGCAGCCCAATCACGAATAGTGAACCCATGATAAATAAAACCTGCCTTATACTATCGGTCGGCCACTTCATTACGAGCGGCGTACGCGGCTTCCCACCGCGTTTCAGACTCAACTCTATCGACAATCATGTGATGTAGTTTTTTCTAAATTGTGAATAAGAGCAGCTGCCGCAGGGTAAGCCATCAGGAAAACTAAACAAAATGAGAACAATACGAGTATTATTTATAAACAGACAACACACATTACAATAAATATCTCGAAATTCAAGTACCAACTAATAAATACGCAAACTAAAATAAATATCAAAATTAAAACAATCGCTTAAGATAGTTAAGATGTCATAATAAAAATCATCAAAATCCCAAATCAGTTTCAAAAAAAAAAACAAATCTAAGATAAGCACAAACATATTACAAACACTCAATACCAAAGAGAATAAACTTAATCCCCCTCAAAAGCGGCCAAATCTCGCATTTTTTGCTCAAGATCTTCACGCACCCGGGTCACAACAGCTTCAACTTCACAAGCCTTCTGTGTAGCTGTTGAAACATCAACGAGAAGCTTATTTAGAGCAGTCATCCTTTATTGAGCCACTTTAGTCAGATCCTTTAGCTTGTCTCTAACTCAGCGATCTGAGCCGGAAGGGTTGAACACGGATCAAACTTGCCCTTTACCGTACTCAGCAATTGGGCCATCCATGCTATAAGAAACTGTGACCCACGCTAATATGAATGGAAGATTCTCATTCCTTTAGCTTACCAGCAGCAAGAGGAGCATCATGAACTCGGGAAAGCCCCTCCGCAGCTTCAAGCAAACTCTTATTCATGAAGACTAAAGTCTTCATATCCTTAATCATACCCTCGTTCACCATATGACCGCTTCGCTCGACGATCATCCTTTAAGTAGCAGCTAAGTCCGAAGGGACCCAACAGTCATGCACTAATTTATAATTCTCGGTTACCCCGGCTTCATCATCACTTACAACTGAAGGGTAACAGAAGGAAGGATCTTCCGGTTGGTCAAACAGGGCAGCCGCGTCTAACTTTTCTTGCATAGCTAGGACAGAATCATTCCCCATAAGCCATGCACATTTAACATTGCTCGTGACACTTGAAGCATCCTTTTTAAACGCGGAATTGCTACCTCGCTTTTTCATATTCTAAAAAAAAAGGGTGGGGGGGAAATATAAGATAAAAAATAAATAAAATAATAAAACATAATAGGATATGTTGTCTTTCAAGAGCTAGGGCCAAGAGCAGTGGTGTTTGCTTTATCTTCCGCAGCTGCAGCAGAAGCAGCATGCCTGACCCATTTTTGAATTCCTTCATTGCATACATTACTGGAGAAGACGACAAGCCCAACAAGCAACGGCTCCTACCGTTGCGCGTTAGCACGCGGATCCGTTTTCTTGGTCCCTCACTAATAAAGAAACAGACAGAAGGAAGAGAACGAGCCCTTTGTTTAGATAGACTTTTGCAGCAGGCCGGGGCTATAGTTCTTATAAATTTAAAGCCAGCTACTTCGCTTGCAGTTCATAGTAGTTTTAATACCGGAGCTACCCAACTCTTGAGATTCTGGATAATAATAAATATATAATGATGATGGTGAAATGTTAAAAGTGAACGAAAATAAATAAAGGAAACCAACCTCGGAAGCTTGGGGATTAGGAGACGACGCGCGAGCAGGAGACGATGCGCGAGCAGGAGAAGGCTCGTAATGACGGAAGGATGATGAGAAGAACTCGAAGACGACTTCGAACCACCAACAGAACCTAAAAAAACAACAACAACTAATAATAATGAATTATATAAAAAAAAGACACAAAACAAGCATACAATAGGGCAACAAAATAGACGTATAAATAGGAAAAACAAAATATATATGCCTTAACACCAGATCAAAAGAGAAAAATATAGAACAAAGAAAGTAATACGTGGAAGGCAAAAGACAATCATTACCAGAAGGAGATAGATTTTTGTCAGAAAGCACAGATCCCTGAGATGCACCAGGATGAGAATGGGACGAACTGCCACGACTACATGAACCAAGCAAGGTGGTAGGCATCTCCTAAGGCTGACTCTGAGAACGAGTAGTGGTGGCCACCAAAGGGATAATAGAAACAACATGCAGACGAGGAGAAATGACACCACCTCTAGAAAAGTCGACACCCAAACTGTGAATACGATCCATGAAAGAGGAAGAGGTCACACTAGTAACATCTCAAGCTTCGGCCTGTAAAGGAAACATAAGAGGAGAAGCATCGACCGAGGTAGATCAGGGAATACGCGGAGTTGGTAAAATTCCCGCATCACGCTTAGCTTTCTTAGCTTTACGACGAGGTGACCACTCGTGTTTCAGGAATGTTAAGATATTCCTCCATCATAAAGAAGGGGGGCTTGTACCCAACAGAACCGACGAGATCACCCTGATAACATACAAATTTTTTTTTAAAAAAAAGAGGTTGCCTTTCTCTCTTTTCTAAAAAAAAGAAAGGGGGGGGGGGGGGCCACGGACATGAAGAAATACCTGGTTAGAAGAACCCGGGAGTGGTTGAAGTGCTTGTACCTTACCCGACTTTCTTCGCGCTGTAGGAGGAGGAATCTGTACTTTTTTAACCCTTTTTTTCAACAACTCTTGATCAGCCGGAGTAGCCCAACTATTAGTCAAGGAACCAAGGGACGACCCTTCAAGCAAAGCGTAAGGCCCAACTCAAGAGCTATCGATTCACCTAACTTAATACGACCCGACACATACATCAACCTAAAATCATCTGATGACAATATGGATGGAGGGACCGGTTCACGAAGAAGGAAATTCAGAGCCTGCTTCCGAATTTTTGTTTGAAATGAATACCAATTGGGAGAGGGCAAAAGCTTTCGCGTCAGAGAAGGATGAATGAAAGAAAAATAAATCGTTCGGTCCGCCAAACGAATCTTTCTTTTGAACACAAAACGGTAGAAACTAACTTTAATATCGGCTTCCTCGTTAGAATACGGATCCGGATAAAGAGAAGGGACTCCTTGGTCAAATCCCAACTACCGAGCCACGCGATCAAAATTATATGACATTGCTACAAACTTACCCAAGTAAAAACCAGGGAGGTAACCAGGCAATACATCCATGACAGAGTCAAAGTCGTCACTCGCCAAAAATTGCTCAGAGTTCAGAGTCATGTCCGCAATCTCAGTGGTAAAATCATAGGGGAGATGACCATAACGGCCGTCGTGATAAGGAAAATTTCTAAATTCTTTAGCCACGTCCATATAATCCTTAAGAGTATTCCCATGTTTCCTCCCCTTCATGCGCCACAGGGCCATGCGAGGATAACAATAAGAATGCGGAACCATATCAAAGGTACCATCTTCTTTCTCAACTTTTTCCACACGATGAATGGCTAAGTCGTTAGTTGAAAGAGCGTACTTGGATAAATTCTCTCATGCCCAATCTTGAAGGAAATTCGACGCGACATAGGTCTCAACAATATGACGGGCGCGCACTCTCTGAATGTCTTTACAAAGAAGATCCAGTTGACGATATAAACCACCCAAGAACATAGGCGCCAAAGGAAACGATACGCCTCACGACATCAGTACGACCATCGGCACAAGCTCGTTCTTAATGGTGTCTCGGGGCTGTGCTCGAAGACATCGTGATAGAGCCAGTAGAGAAGAAAAGATGCTAGCTCACTATGGGCATTCTTCTCCCCTTAGACGGGGAAGCTGACCTCCCCATCTACGGGACTGGGAGCCCATTACTTCACCCATAGAAGGAAAGAAACACGTTTATTCTTATTGACCTTAATACCATGGCCAGAAAGATCCTCATCTCGATAGGGCCAGTCTAATACAGTAGCAGAACCCTTCATAGCATCGGCCATCATCTTCCCATCGATAGCGCGGGTTGTAGCTTTCTCTTTTGCTTCTGAAGAAGGGGTAACCTTGGATTTCCCTTTAGACGATTTGCTCGAATCATCAACCTTCCCCTTTACAGGGTGACCATCTTTTACTGAGGAATCGCCATCCCCCCCCCCCTGATCGAATTTCCCGAGATCTAACTTTACAGCCGATCAAGTAAGCACACAGAGCCATATCTGAATCATTCATAGCTTCGGAGATAGCCGCCTCATGATACAAATGAGAATCATGAATCAGCAATCCCATTAAAGCCACAACATCCTCCAATACAGGAGCCACCTCACCCTAAGCAAAAAAGAAAGTGTGAACCCGAGAAACCCAACGTGAATAAAGCCTTACCATGTCACTTTTACATATGACTACCATACAATGAAGAGACGCGTCTATAACATCTTCTATCCCCAAAGAACGGATCGTGGCTAAATGATCATAATTGGAAAGGATATATGCGACCCACGACTTCCATAAAGGAGAAGTTTCAGCGGAAGAACGTTGATCTATAGTTTGAAGGTAATAATCCCCACGATGAATGGCCATACGCGGAATCTTGTTGAGGGGTGAAGGGGATGGGCGTCTCCCTATGGATGCATAAGCCATTTAGGGGATGCAAAAAAGGGTATTAAAGCCGGGTTGGTTAAGCGAGAATTGAGATAGTCGTCAATCGGCGTAACCCGCGTACCATCTGAGAAGAAGGGGGGCTGCATAGCGGTGGAAAGCTTTCGGCTACCAAGGATTTCTATGATATAATAAAACTGACCATCAGTCGGCAAAGGGAGAGGCCCATCGTCAGACTGGCCGCTCTATTCAGACCCCGCTTGAGACTTTGTCTCTCTCGCTTCTTCCTCTTCGTCCTTTTGAAGAACGTTGGGGGGAATCGTCTGACATTAGCAGTGAAGAAGTATGGATACGCAGTAAAAAAGGAATGAAGTGGTAAAGAAGAGACCGAATATATATATATATATAGTAGAGGTCGTTCCTTGAATAAAGTGAGATGACCACTTAGAGCAGGGTAACTGAAGAGACGGTGAGGAACGTATTAATAAGATAGCCAAAGAGAATTGCTTTAAAATTGGGTTTTGACTATTGGGTTGTCCAAACCCGAAAAATAACTATCCATGGATAGGGGGAGTCACTCTTGCTAGATGGGCTTAAGCTCATTATCGTCTTATGAATTTAAGTGCCAAGCCCAAACGCATAAGAATATGCCCATGGGGCGTGAGGATAAGAGAGAAATAAGATGGTAAGTTGGAGGCAAGAATGACAAAATGGTAATTTAGTAATAATGATAGGTAAAAGGGGGGGCATGTATACAAGAGGATTAAGGGTGAAACCCTATAAAAGGAAATGAAAGAGTACAAGAAAGGGATCTTCTTTTGGCTGGACGGACACGTAGATGGAAGGGTGTAGTCCTTGTTCTGATTAGGATGAGTCTCCCCCTTTACAAATTTATCCCAAAACATCAACCTCCTCGTCATCTTCTTCGTCGATATCTTCGTCATCAGATTTAACCTCGGAAAAATTTAGGCAGATTGGAGGAAGATTGTGCTGCTCGCAAATCTGATTGGCAATATCTGACAAGTAGAGTTCAGAGATGACTGATAATGCTTTTTCAGTTGCTTGTCAGCAACCCTGGTATCTTCCCGAAATCTGCGAAATTCTTTGCCTAGATCATTCAATTCCTTAGTTTTCTTCTCTAAGTCAGATTGGATACTCGCAATATCATTGTGAGGTTGATTCAAGTCGCCCTCAACTTTATTCTTAGACTCTGCAAAACAACAAAGAAAAAATTAACTAAATGGGAATGTGACTCATAAGTAGCTAATGCAAAGACAGTCCTCTGCAAAGACCTTAATTCCAACTATAAGATGAGCCTCGTAGTTAGGCTCCAAAGGTTTGATGGACAACTCTTGAGTTGTTTCTTTCTCGCAAGCATAGGTCTTATTCTTTCCTTTCAAACGAATAAAGAGATTGTTGTTATCCCAGAGAAGCAACTGATTAGACTTAATAGCTTCAGAAGTCTCAACTCGTGCTTCGCGTAAGTCATCCTTTATTGATTCTAGATTTGCTCGTAAGGTGCGAAGAGCAATTTCAGATCCCCGAAGTTTAGTTTTCGTAATTCGTAGTTTCACAGTTACTGATTCGTCTGCTACTGAAATCTTCTTCTTCTCATTTCGCAAGCAAAGAACCTTTTTCTCTAAGCGGATAATCGTGGCCTGGCGTCATTGACTCCCATCCTTATAAAATGTCAATTCCTTTTGAAGCTCAATTTTCCGATTGGTAAAATTTGTCTTTTGTGCATCGAGCGTGAAATTCAATTCGTCAGTGTTATAAAGTTCTCGGGACAAGTGGCTTATTCCATGAGTCAAATACTGTAAGTGATCATCATACTCTTTTTGCTTTGCGGCAAAAGTCTCGCACTCCAGTTGATAATGATAAGCAGTATTGTCTCGCTTTCGACAAAGATCTTTAAAGGAATAAACCTAAGTATTAACTAACGACAACAATTGAAGTAGCAAGTTAGTGAAAAGAGGAAGCGATGTTTACCTTTCAGCTCATCAACCTCACGACGAAGTGAATTTGTCGTCTCCTTTTTTGTCTGTAGCTCCGTACCCAGCAGGGACTTATCTTTCTTCAATCGCGAGTTCTCACACGCAAGCATTTGACGATTCTTCTCAGTTTGTTGAAGTTCGGTAAACTGAGCCAATTGGCGATTAATTTCCTACAAGAGCAAACACAATTCTTAAAGACAACAAGAACATAAAAGTAAGCGAATTTTAAACTAAGCAACTCAACTTACCAATGTCATCAACCCAGCATGTTGAGCTTCAGTCAGAGCAGAAGAAGTCTCCTCCTTTGAATCATCATCAAGAGTAGAGAAGGAGTTTGAGCACAGACGCATCATGGCATGTCATACTGGGACAAGAATTTTAACCTTTTACTCCTCTGAGACAGCCTTGAACATCAGAGCCCAAGAATTCATATGACGAGCGCAACTCTCGCTAATATTACGCTCATCAAGGGTCTCCAGCCTATTCTCTTTATGCTGCTCTCTTTCTCTTCTATCATTCACAAGAGCCTCGGGGATCTTCGGCGCTCCAGCAGATTTGGCAATTGACTTCGCAGTGAAGGTTGGTTTGGGAGGAGGAGTCTCAAATGAATCATTCTGCTCTTCCTCAAGGGCGTTGTCAGAGGCTAGCTTCTCAACCTTCTTCGAAAAAAAGGCATTAGCTTTCGCAGCATATTCTGTTTGAAGCGAAGAATATGGCACATACTTGTTGCGGATGATAAAAGGAATTTTAAGGGTTGGAGGATCCCTCTTGGTCTTTCGTGGATTCTTCTTCAGGAAGCTCCGAAGTATCGCTTGCGTCCACCTTCGCATCAAAAATTCACCAGTGTCAGATAAAGAACAAGAGACAGCAATGGGGAATTGTATCATGAGATAGAATGTTCTTTACCTTCCCAGTCTCTGAAGGAGTACGCTTGCGAGAGCGAGGTCTTTCGTCATAACATCGAGAACAGTCTGCGAAAGCCATAAAATATAAAAATTTGGCAAAAGAAAGAATCAATTGACGAAGAAAAAAGAAAAATATTACCTCTTCCATTCTCTCAGTCCATCCAAAGGTCCAAGGAGCGAATTCATCAAGACCGTCAAAATTCTTTATAGGGCCTTGACGAGGAGTTTCATCCTCGTTCCGTCCCCATAGCCATGTACCTTCAAGAATGACTGGAGTTTTCATCGTTAGAATGGTGAAGAAGCATATTT
Source organism: Papaver californicum (assembly GCA_023531435.1). Lineage (NCBI taxonomy): Eukaryota > Viridiplantae > Streptophyta > Magnoliopsida > Ranunculales > Papaveraceae > Papaver > Papaver californicum. Next base: position 2,733,322 of record JAJJMC010031110.1, on the reverse strand, counting down.
CCTTTATACCCCCTCGGGTCAAGATCACGAAGTTAAAGCTTCAGATTATCAGCAACACCAGATGCCCAATTGAAGTGAACTCCCCATCTCTCTTTGTGATCCATAAGGATCGGAGTATAATTTGATATAAAGTTGTTGGAGTTATATTCGGAGGCTTCGAAGGGTAGCGAAGAGTCTGGAAGAGTAGAACGGTTTTGCGATCAAAACACGAACTCGTTCAACAAGCGAATTGTATTTTCGCTTGATTGAAATACGCCACCCCTAGGATTCAAGTGAGCCAAAACTTCATAGCAAAATGGGACTCGCCGGATTATACAAAGGAATAGGTAGACCAGCCTTCAGTTGTCCAAGAGTAACAATGACTCTGTTTGTATTCCAAGTCTCGCCTTCAATCCAATCCAAGTCAAGATTGGTGAGCTTTTAGGATCCTTTGGGTACAATCAACTTAATTCCCAATTAATTAAGGTCAGCGGTGAACTCAGGGATTTCTTTCTGAGCTGTTCTTTTTAAAGGGAAAAGACTGAAAAACCAAAAAACAATAGAAGCTCAGTCCAAAATTCGCAATATCAAAGGATAATCAAAGAAGTATAGTCCAATCAAATCATGATAAATCAAGATAATCAATATCATGTAATTTACTTGTGACCCTGGGTTGGAGAGGCACTGCGTTTTGGAGACATGATGATGATAAAGTTACAAAGAAGATCGCGCAAAGATGTTGGAGAATGAAGAAATTAGTAGAGGAATTAGCAGGGATTCAGGGAGAAAGAGGCAAGGTTGCAGACAAAGTTAAGGAAGAAGAAGATGAGTCAGAGAATGAAGGAGTTATGAAGAAGAGTCCAAAGGAAGTCACTTAAATACCCTAGGTCACCGATTGAGAAAGTAAAAATGCAGTGGTAAAGAGGACGTATCGGTCATAAAATGAAGAATTGGAGTGGTGGGGGCGGTTACACAAGAAATCAGGGGACGTGGCGACAGTCAAAATCATTCAAAATTCTCATCCCATCCTACCCTCGTTCGGATGACAAGAGAAAAGGCCAAATATGGAGGCATAAAATCACTTCGCCACGTGTTCGCATCCTGAGACATGAATATGGGTGAGACAGATACAAGGCATATACTCAGGTGAATCTCAACCAGCTTAGGGATCCTCATTTATCTTCTGAAATCACGACATATGAAAAGCACTAAATCAAGATCAATGGTCAAGTTTGAATGGGGAAGTTGGACATTAAATGCGCGAGCAGGGCAGTCACCTCAACAGTCAGTTAGTTGTCAGCACAGATGACAAATCACTATTAGGGCGAAGCACAGAGCCACAACGAAAGTTATGGCGAGGATCACTTGGCGAACATCTCAGCGAAGCAAAACCAGCGAAGTTGAATTCTTCTCAAAGAAAACTTTAGCGAAGACGATGCCTGCGAAATATTATGAGCTGTCATCCATTATTGTAATTTGTCTATAAATACCAGCGAGAATAATGAAAAAAGGGTTGAACTTCTTGTGTGAGGCGTAAGAGAGATAGGTCTAGTGAAATCAATATTGTACTAAGGTTGAGAGCTTATAATCTTCTTTCATCATAGTGAAATCACTCCCGTGGATGTAGGTTTTAACACCGAACCACATAAAACCCTTGTGTTCTTTACTTTAATTTGTGATTCTGTGTATTCGGACCACTAATCTTGACTGTGACTATTGAGAGAGTTGTGTGAGGTAAAAACTTGGGTGTGTTGTAGGATTTCCTGCAACTACACGGATACTAGGAATCCGTCAAAGAAAAACATTTTACGGATACCAAGTATCCGTCAGATTTTTGACAGTAATAAAACCAATTTTGGTTTTTTACCTATATAAACTCCTAATATTTCTCATTTAACTATTTTATTTACTTTAATTTCTTTTTTCCTATTATTTTTCCAATATATTTCTTTTTAAATATTTCATTTACTCCAATTTCTATTTTTCCCTATTATTTCTCTAATTTTCTATCTTAATTAGTCGGTTTTTTACCTATATTAACTCCCAATATTTCTCTTTTAACCATTTTATTTACTCTAATTTTTTCCCCTAATATTTCTCCAACATATTTCTATTTTAACTATTTTATTTATTCCAATTTATTTATTTTCCTATTATTTCTCCAAAAAAAATTATCTTAATTAATTTTTAGAATATTAAAAATAATTAATAAAGAAAAAGACAATATCACTATTTGGACGGAAACTCAGCATCCGTCTCAACAAATCAGGCGATATATTTTTACCATTGTGACAGTTTTTGGCTCCCACTGTCACTTGGCTATAATCAAGTTTGTTAGAATTGTACGAATTCCGATTCGACCAGTACGAGTCATCTCAAATATTTGAAAATCGATTCAACTCGTATGAATAAATAGCATCAAACCATGAATAAAGTGATCATCTATCCATTGCGCCAGTTGGTTGTTTCTGATATATGATGTACAAATAATAAATGGGAAAATTTATTTATAGCATATTTTTGTTTTTTCTTATATGTAAAACTCATAATTAAAATACTATATGTAGCACATATTTAATTGTATTAGTGTTAGATGACATGATTAACCTTGTATTAGAATTAGAAAACAAAACTAGTGACAAATAACCAAGGTGAGCTTACCTACTATACAAAAACTCCTCCCATATTTTTTGTTAAAAATAAAAACCATTTGGAAAATAATAAATTCAAGAAACCCATTTCTTTTAATAAGTGTTAATTTTAGTTTTTAGTTTTTTTTTTAATTTCCAAAAGTACCTTTCTATATATATAATAACTGTTTTAAAAGGAAACAAAATTTCCTCCCATATTCTCTTCTTCTCTTCCAAAACATCTTCTGCTCTTCGTCTGTTTTTCGAAGAAAATTTTCTGAAATTTTTTTCGGTTCGTGTTTCAGGCATTTTTTCTTCTTTTCTTCTTCTCAATCTTCTCCAAAAACGCAGCTCTCTTCTTTTAATTTGAGGAACAGAACACTAAAACCTAGTTCTCTTCGTTTTTGTTTCAGTTTTATCGAAGTATAGAAGACATAAACTCAGCTTCAGATTTTGTTGTTGTTATAGTTTAATCGAAGAACATCCTTTTTGTTTCAGTTTAATCGAACATCAGAAGACAAAAACTCATCAGATCTCGTTTTAATCGAAGAAAAGAATACTAGTTACTAGTAGTTGAATCAACAATCAGGTAATTTTGATCTTTATGATTTTGTTTGTGTTTTAATTTTCAAGTTTATATTTGTAAATTGATCATATACCTTTCTTATTCTCCTGAATCATTTGTTTTAGTTGTTGAATACGAGTTTAGTTCTTTGTTGTTCTCATTCATCTGATACCGAAATTCAATTTTAATTTTAGAGTTTATGTTGATTATGAAACTCCGATCTATTTGTTTTTATGATTTCTTTTTGTTGATTTTCTTATTCAAGTCTATTGAATTTTCTTATGATGTTGTTGTTGATATTCTTACTACTGAAACCTTTTCTGGTTTCATACTTTTGTCTTGTAGATTAAAAAAATTGTTCTTGTTGTTTATGTTCTTATTCAAAAATATGTTGTTGTTGTTGTTGATATTCTTACTACTGAAACCTTTTTTGGTTTCATACTTTTATGCTGTAGATTAACAAATCTGTTGTTGTTGTTGTTTATGTTGTTATTCAAAAATATGTTGTTGTTGTTGATATTCTTACTACTGAAACCTTTTTTGGTTTCATACTTTTGTCCTGTAGATTTTAACAAATCTGTTGTTGTTGTTGTTGTTATTCAAAAATATGTTGTTGTTGTTGTTGATATTCTTACTACTGAAACCTTTTTTGGTTTCATACTTTTATCCTGTAGATTAACAAATCTGTTCTTGTTGTTTATGTTGTTATTCAAAAATATGTTGTTGTTGTTGTTGATATTCTTACTACTGAAACCTTTTTTCATTTCATACTTTTTCTTGTAGATTATGGAATCTGTTCTTGTGGTTATATCTCACAAAGAGGATACGTTATCGTTTCGTATTGGTCTACAAGCATCTCTTTTTGATTTGAAGGGTAGTACATGTTCAAGGTGTTATGTTTACTTTTTCTTCTAAATAATTTGAATTATGTTTACTTTTTCATATCATCCATAATTTATCTCTTTCAAGATTTAACATATTGAGTTTAACATGTACGCAAACAGAGTAATAGAAGAAGATATGAAATATATTCCTAATTCGGTAGAAACTCAATATTAACTCACAAAAATAAATGAAACAAGATTTAACATATCACCTCCACATGTTCTTCAGGTACCGTTTCTTCACGGTTTGATACTGTTTCTCTTTCATCTCTTTTACGTTTCCTTCTCACATAAGTCTGTTTCACTGTTGAAGAGAATGTTGTAACCTCTCCCCAGCATCATATTTTGCTATTATTGATTGATCTTCTTCAGAGAGCCCATTGTTACCAACGGTTGTAAGTTTTTCAATCAACATTCTCGCCCACTTATATTTAGCCTTGTAAGTTCCAGTTCCAACATTCTCTTTATTTGCAGGATCTTCATTTCCAGCACCAATCATCTCTTTACTTGCAGCACCAACATTTTCTTCATTTACAGCAACAACATTCTCTTCACTTTCATCACCAACATTCTCTTGACTTTCAACACCAAAATTCTCTTCATTTACAACACCAACAATCTCTTCACTTGCAGAACCAACATTCTCTTCATTTCCAACACCAACCTGGAGTTCAAGATCAATATACTCTTCAACAGGAATATCTTCTTCCTCTATGCGCTATACCAAGCGTTCTTCTTATTCAGTATATGGATACAAGAATGATCCTTTACGGTGACCCATGTTCATCTGCAGAACACAAGGAACATGATGGAACTTCTTTTTATTTCATTTGGAATAAGGTGTAATTAAATAAAGAATGGAACTTTTTTTATTGAAGCAAAAAAAATGATGGAACCTTTTTTGGTTCCATCATTTTTTTTCATCTGGAATTGTACTGAACCAAAAAAATGATGAAACCTTTTTTGGTTCCATCATTTTTTTTCTTCTGGAATTTTACTGAATCAAAAAAAAATGATGAAACCTTTTTTGGTTCCATCATTTTTTTTCATCTGGAATTGTACTGAACCAAAGAAAATAATGGAACCTGTTTTGGTTCCATCATTTTTTTTCATCTGGAATTGTACTGAAGCAAAAAAAAATGATGGTTATTTTTACCTTTGAGAAAATTTCTGGTTTATTGCTAAGATCATCCAAATTGTTCATCACTGCCTTACATATTCCATCTAGGTCCCATGTAGCGAACCTTGCGTACATCTCGGTACCAGCCTGTCTTAAGGTGATGTTTGTCATCTCGGCAAACCAATACTGAAAAAAGAATACACAACATTCAAATTAGTAATCAAACTTGGGAAAAATAAAAAACAAGCAACTTATGAATTAAAAGAAATAAAAACTAACTTACCAACGGGTAAATTACGCAACCAGATACATCATCAACTTGATCGGATTTTCTTATAGACTCAATAAGATGCTCATGGAAAACATCTGGCCAACACACCTTATTCATCTCAAATACTTGGTATAAGTATTTTGAAGTCAGATTCTTCCCGCCTTTGTTTGGTACAAAAATTGATACCAAGAGATAGAGGATGAATAACTTGACGAAGTCTTCAGCTTTGGTTTCATCCGCTGCTGTTTCCATCATGGCTCTCACAATATCAGTTTTCCTAATTTTCTTATCTCCTTTAAAGTATTGTACCACAAACATGTTTACCTTTTTCTTCAGCTCGGCATCTTTGACTATATCTACATTTTTCATCATTTGTAGACCAAAAATCACAGCGAATTGTTCCGGCGTTGTCTGCAATATAATGTTCTTTGCTCTCATTAACTTGAAACAATCTGGTTTCACACGCTTCACACTTTTATAATAGGAACCTAACATCATCTGAATTGATATTGTTATTTTCTTCAATTTTTCATCTTGTAGTGTTCCTTCATAGAAAGGTTTGAAGAAACGCCAAAATGGACAATTAACAAGCGCATGCATGTGTTGTACCTTGTGTTGTATTAAAGCTTTAATGGCCGGTGCCTCTGCACACAAATGATGCAACGAGCACCTATACGGTTCTATTTTTTTCCATGTTAAAGCAGAAGTAAACCATAAGCACCAACAGTAAAAATGATGAAACCAATTTAGGTTTCATTAACACAGACATTAAGTGAAAAACACCAACATTGTTGGTTTTCAAGCACCAAAAGTGAAAATGATGAAACCAATTTCGGTTTCATTAAAATAGACATTTAAGTGAAAAACACCAACAGAGTTGGTTTCAACCACTAACAGTAAAAATTATGAAACCAATTTCGGTTTCATTAAAATAGACATTTAAGTGAAAAACACCAACAGAGTTGGTTTCAAGCACCAACAGAGAAAATGATGAAACCAAAACTGAAGTATGAAACAAATGGAATGAACCTTTATTTCTTTTCAACGTAAGTATGAAACCAATGATTTCGAAATAAATGAAACCTAAACCTAACAGATGATGAAACCTAAACCTAACAGATGATGAAACCAATACTGCGAAACCAAAAATCGTTGATGCATTTTTATTTTGAAACATAAATAATCACTGAGAACAATGAAACTTTGATTTTACCTTTTGTAGGGTCTTGTTTCTTCACTGTTTTATTAATTTTTTTCTCGATCCTTCCATCTTTCTTTTTGTCTTGTTTTTTCACCATTTTGATTTTGTTTTGATTTTATGTTGAAACTGTTACTGATGATGATGATCAGGACTCACTGAAGCTGCTGATGATGTAGATGAAGATGATATTTATCGACAGCAGTTTCCAAATAATTGAAACCAAAAATTGATGAAAGAAATGAGATGAAATGAGATGATGATCACGGTTCACTGATGATGAAGATGAAGATATATGATCGACAGCAGTTTCCCAAATATTGAAACCGAAAAAAAAAGTGAGATGAAACCGAAAGTAATGGGAGAATAGGAAGTTGTTTAAGTGGGTGAAGGGGGTAACGGTTAAAATTGAATGATGGATTTAATGTTCAGGCCGTGTACTGGCTTGGGCTTATAGTTGGGTTTAGTTTATAAGGAAGGGTATTTTATGGAGTTGATAACAAATTGGGTTTTTGTTAACATTTGTTTTTGTTGGGTTTTTTGTAGTATGATAGTGACACTCTTGGGCTTATAACCCACGGCCTGATTAGGAAAACTATATAAGATTAATTTAAAAAAGAAGGAAAAAATAGCAGTGAAAATCCCTGAATTTACTCACATGCTCGTGTAAATAGTTCAACTTTGTTTCCACCGTAAATTTAGCTAGATGAGTAATCAAGTTTATCACACCGTTTTTTGATCTCAATCTAAAAGCTTTTCGACTCTGATAACAACCAAACCTCCCTTTCCAATATTTTTCATTTCAATCTAAAACCCATATTTCCAACCTTCTTAAACAACAACTGAATTTGTTTTCACTTAAAAACCCTTTGATTTGAAGAAACGATTTTTCACAATATAGGAACTTTGGTAGGAAGAACTGATCAAAGACATCCCAATGTAATTAATGTTAGATTATGTTTCTTGTTTACTTAATCATTCTATCTTTGTTATGTTATCTGCCTCTATGAGTATTGTTCTTGGTATTTTAGGTTAAAATTAAGAAATCATATAATCACTCCATATACATGTTTTCTTTGTGAGATAAAGTGTCCTTACGTCTTTTTTCTTTTGAACTATTGAGTTTGTTTAAAACAAACAGAAAATGATTGTTTAATTTGATTCAATGCAAGTTGTATATCTTTGTTTTATTGACACATCACTATCAACTGTAACAGATAAACACCCTAATCACGTGAATCTGTTCACCTGTTACTATCATACCAGGCTGGCATATACCTGTCTAGTGATTCAGTCTGTTACTCGACTCATGTGTAGCAGGTGTACTCTTCTTTATGCAATGTACATATTTCATATATAAACAAGTGTAAGATTCAATAATAATAATCAAGAAGAAGATGTATTCTTCCTTTCTCTCATCTATAAGATTCTTAATAAACCCATTTCCATTATGGTATCAGAGCCAGGGATCTTGATCAAATTTTTCTAGCGATTCTGGAATTTTATTTGAGATTAATACTTTATTTTTTCCCTGTGATTTTCATTGTTCTTCATGATTGAAGTTTTTCCTGCTGCTGAAACTATGGAGAATCAAAATCCCAATCTTCTTTCAAAAGTTCCGTTAAATCAACTTACAAACTTAGTGCATCTCAAATTAAAGGAGGACAATTATGTAACCTGGAAGAACTTACTGAAACCAGTCATTCAGAAGTACAAGTTAAAGAAATACCTGGATGGATATTTCCAATGTACTCCTCAGTACACAAGTCCAAGAAATCAACAGAACGATGTCGAGAATCCATTCTGCACTGATTGGATGGATGAAGATTCCACTATTATTATGTGGATTAATTCCACCATCTCTGATTCGGTGATTCCTTATTTTTCAAGATCCGAGTCATCTGTTGTTCTATGGAAGACAATAGAGGAAAGATTTGGAAACGCATCTTCCACACACTCGATTCAACTACGCACACAGCTTCTTTCAATCACTCAAGGTACAAAATCGATTTCAACTATCATAAATGAAATTAAATTTCTCTCAGACCAACTAGCTGTTGCTGGAGAAATTATCTCTAACAAAGAGCTAGTAGTGATCACTCTGAAAGCATTGAATGAGGAATACATACCATTTGCCACATCTATGCGCCATATGAACCCACCTGTCTCTTGCATTGAATTGCATAATAACTTGCAAAGCGAGGAGACTGTTATTCAAGAAAGATTGAAGCAGCAGAAGGAGGATCACAGTGCAAAAGCATTTCTAGCTAATACAGGAAGAGGTTTTCCTAGAATTGCATACTCAAATTCTAGAGGTCCTTACAGAATTGCAAATAGAGGTTACTATCATGGTCAAAGACTTCCTAATCCCTCTATTTTTCCAAGAAACAATCCTGGCAGGAGTAACTACACAGCTGATAAACCTACATGTCAGATATGCAATGTTCCAGGCCATATTGCTACTACTTGTACACAAATATTAAATTTCACCTATCAAGGGAGGCAACCATCATCCACCCTCACTGCTATGCTTGCTGCAGCTAACATTTTTGATGAGGAGGAATGGTTGGCTGATAGTGGAGCCACTCACCATATAGCCTCAGACAACAAAATCTTACAAGAATCTACAACATATGATGGCTCAGAGACAATACAAACAGCAAATGGGGAAGGTATGATCATCACACACAAAGGAAATTCATGTAAGATGGCTAACACACATTCTTTTGATCTTAATGAAATACTTATAGTGCCTGAAGCCTCTCATAACCTTTTGTCCATTCACAAATTCACCACTGACAATAACTGTTCCTTGACACTTGATTCTGCTGGTTTCTATGTGAAGGATCAGAACTCTGGGAAACTGCTTTTCCAAGGTCCACATAGGAATGGTCTCTACCCAATATCCTTTGGTAATGCTTCTCAGACACCTCATGCTCTTGCATCTACAAAGATTGACACTATCATTCTACATAGGAGACTTGGACATCCCTGTTTTCAAACCATGCAGAGACTATGTTCTTCACTACATTTGTCCAATCCATTCAGTAAGCCTTTTTCTTGTATTGAGTGTAAACTCTGTAGGAGTCAAAAGAAACCATTTAAGTTGTCTAGTTATTTAGCACACAAACCTCTTGAATTGTTGCATATTTACCTTTGGGGTCCTTGCTATGTAGAATTTGTTTCTGGATATCTGTACTATGCTAATGTTGTGGATGAATACACTAAATTCTGCTGGGTTCTACCTTTAGCAACAAAATCTGAGTTTAAAAATGTTTTTGTCTCTTGGATAACTAGAATTGAGAAGTTATTATCATCTCTTGTTATTACAATAAGAACTGATAATGGTGGAGAATTTCTCAACAAATTTCTAAAAGATTACTATGTCACAAGGGGTATTTCTCATGAGATAACTTGTCCCCATACTCCTGAGGAAAATGGGGTAGCTGAAGTTAAGCATAAGCATCTACTAGAAATAACTAGAACTCTACTATCATAGTCTAGTTTACCAGATTCTTTTTGGATGGATGCTCTACACACATCAAACTATCTAATTAACAGATTGCCGACAAAGTCAATAGCCTACATGTCTCCCTATCAGAAACTGTTTGGAAAGTCTCCAGATTATGCATTTCTTAAGGTATTTGGCAGTACATGTTTTCCTTGGATGAGGCCCTATACAACCAGCAAGTTACACAAAAGAAGCAAATGTTGCGTTTTTATTGGGTATAGTTTACAACACAAGGGGTATAGATGCTTAGACCTAACAACTGGAACCGTGTTTGTCTATAGACATGTGTCTTTTGATGAACAAACATTTCCTTATCCACAGTTGTTATATGCCAATGATTTAAAGTTATCTACATCTATATCATCAGCTCCTTTTGTGACCTCACTGCCAACTATCCTGCCTGCAGTCAATGATGCCAATACTTCTGACAAGCATTTCTCTACTATCAACAAACATAATATGCTAACCTGAAGCAAGGCTGGGTTACACAGACCAAAGGCCCATCTGTCCACTAGATACCCTATTCATATGGCACTTCTTAGTAATGCATCATTTGTTCCAACGTGCATCAGTTCTGCTAACAAAGAAGCGGTGTGGAGGGAGGCATCTGCCAATGAGTATCAAGCCTTAGTCAAAGCAGGAACATGGACTTTAGAAGATTCACCTGGGCCACACAATATAGTGGGATGCAAATGGGTATTCCGGATCAAATACAATCCAGATGGGTCAGTTGCAAGGCACAAGGCCAGATTGGTAGCCAAAGGGTACCATCAGCATCCAGGCCTAGATTATGCGGAAACGTTCAGCCCAGTGGCCAAACCATCTACCATTCGTGTGGTACTAGCCATTGTTGTTCAATTTGACTGGTCGATTCTTCAACTGGATGTCTCCAATGCTTTCCTTCATGGAGATCTTAAAGAAGTGGTCTACACGGCCCAACCACCGGGTTTTGTTGATGTTACACGGCCCAATGTTGTGTGTCTTTTGCACAAGGAAATTTATGGGCTAAAGCAGGCTCCTAGGGCCTAGTATGAAAAACTAAGCTCAGCCCTATTACTTCTTAACTTTGTGCAATCAAAAGTTGATACTTCACTGTTTGTTTATCGCAATGGGGATCAGATTAGTCTTGTTTTAGTTTATGTGGATGATATTCTTCTCTCTGGAAGCTCAAGGGTTCATTTACAACATGTTATTACCAAGTTACAGGAGAGTTTTCCAATAAAGAACATGGGCAACCTTCACTATTTTCTGGGCCTCGAAGTTCAGCGTTCTGGTGCTACTATGTCATTATGTCAGACAAAGTATGTTGTTGATATCCTTGTAAAGAATCACATGGACGGCTGTAAACCTTGCAAGACTCCTATCGCTTCATCAACTTCACTAAGCAAAACCTCACGTGAATTACTTGCTAACCCAACTGAATACCGGTCTCTTGTTGGGGCATTGCAGTATCTTACATGGACGCGTCCAGACATTTCATTTGCTGTGAATCTCGTCTGTCAATTTATGCATATGCCGAGAACATCCATCTGGAGGCAGCAAAACGTATTCTTCGGTATATCAAAGGTACCCTAACACATGGCCTCCGATTTGAAAAGGGTTCAACCTCACTTTTGGGCTTCTCCGATGCTGATTGGGCGGGATGTACTGATGATAGACGGTCCACAGGGGGGTACTGTATCTACTTGGGATCCAACATTGTCTCATGGTCTTCAAAGAAGCAAACGACAGTCGCACGGTCAAGTACGGAGGCTGAATATCGAACACTTGCTCATACAGCGGCAGAAATGATATGGCTGTGTTATCTTCTGTTGGACCTTCATTTTCATCCAACATGTATTCCACGCATAGGATGTGACAATATAAGCTCAATCCATTTAGCCTCTAATCCGGTGCAACACTCAAGAATGAAGCATGTTCAACTTGATTATCACTTCGTGAGGGAATTGGTACATTCGCGAAAAATGGATGTCTTTTATGTACATACTATCGATCAACTGGCCGACATTCTTACTAAAGGTCTTCATGGTCCAAGGTTTGAGGTGATGCGACACAAGCTCAAGGTTCTTCGAAACCCTTGTGCTTGAGGGGGGATATTGACACATCACTATCAACTGAAACAGATACACAGCCTGATCACGTGAATCTGTTCACCTAATACTATCATACCAGGCTGGCATACATCTGTCTAGTGATTCAGTCTGTTACTCGACTCATGCGTAGCACGTGTACTCTTCTTTATGCAATGTACATATTTCATATATAAACAAGCGTAAGTTTCAATAATAATAATCAAGAAGAAGATTTATTCTTCCTTTCTCTCATCTGCAAGATTCTCAATAAACTCATTTCCATTCTGTTTTATGTTTTTCATGCGTTCGATTGAATGCCTAAATGAAATTTTATTTTTTTGTTTAATTGTTTTGTACTATTTTTTTTAGAATCTTGTTGTTTGGGACTCCGTTGATTTTGACCGTATTTGCAAATTGAAAACATAAATGTTTTTAGCTTAGTTGTATACCCTAAAAATTCATTTGTTAATTAGATCTTTCGTTTTCACATTAAGTAATTTTGAAAGTTCGGTTTGAAGTTTTCACATTTGATAGCCGTGAAAATAACCCATATCACCTGATTACTCGTTACACAAGCCAGCTCTTTGTTTTTTTTTTAAAGATCTCAAAAGTCCCGTCTAAAAGAATTCATTCTCAATAATGCAGTAAACAAATTTGTTGTGATTTAATTTTGGGGGTTTGTAAATTTGTTTAGCTTGTTAAGTGGTAGTTATTTTTTCTTTGGAGGTTGTTTTCAGAAATTCCTAGATGCAGAAGTGGCATCATAAATTATTCACATTCTCTTAACTTCATTTCACAGTTTTCTTCTTGTTAATCATCATATTACCATTATTGATTCTTAACATCAGTGTAATGATGGTTATTATGGTATTTGCCTGTCTTATAGCTTGTGGGCTTGGTTTCTCGTTTTACCTATGGATGTTGGAGAGGCGCAACACACAGAAGAATTTGAGAATAGAAATGGTCCCAAGAGGTCCTCATATGACAAACTTGTTTGTTCCTCGAAATGCTAGCGCACTATATTTCACTCGACTTCCGAAGATATTCGTTATCTTTGGGTTACAACTAATTGAGAATGGCATTGAGAGCAAATTAATTATGTGAAGAACTAGAAGTCATGGCCGGCGGAAATTAACCTTATTCAATCCGTAACCATTTGTTCACTTGTTAACTTTATTTTATTATCAAAAGCTAATGTGCACTGATTTATATCAGTTGTTTGTTGTCTATGGAAACGAATAATGTGCACTGATTTATATCAGTTGTTTGTTGTCTATGGAAACGAATAGAATAATTGATTCTTTACCTAATAAAATGTGATATATGGTTTTTTTATTATTAAAAAAATTGATAATTTAATTTTTTACCTTTTAGTAGTAGAATTTATAAATCATAATTATCATCGTTTATTGAAAAATCTATTTTTTACAACGGACGGTGAGTTATAAGTCCAAAGGTGTTACTATCCAACTACATTAAACCCAACAAAACAAATTTGTTACAAAAAACCCATTATAAACCAATTGTCCATATTACCCTCACTTATAATTCAGCACAAATCCATTAACAAATCACGCCCATGCACGCCCTCCTTTCCGCGAATTAAAATTACCCTCTCAGCTAATGTTTTACTCCAACATACTTCCCGCGAATAAACACAGACAAAACAGAGTAGTAATCAATGAAATTGTTGATTCTAGAGAGAGAAACAATACTTTCTTTTCTCCCACTAGTAGTATCACAGAAGACTGACCAAGAAGAAATTAATCAAACAAAATCCAGCAAAGAAGAAGATAGAAGATGATTGTACCAGTAAAACCACCACCGACAAACGATGATGAAATTAATCAAACAAAATCCAGCGAAGAAGAAGATAGAAGATGATTGTACCAGTAAAACCACCACCGGCAAACGATGATGAAATTAATCAAACAAAATCCAGCGAAGAAGAAGATAGAAGATGACTGTACCAGTAAAACCACACCGGCAAACGATGATGAATTCAAATGGGGACCTACACCAGCTACCTTATTCTATTAGTCTCCTTCCTCAAGGATTCCAGTATATTTTAGTCCGCCACTAATCGCTATGGTTGTTGTTGTAATCACAGCTTTTGTAATCGTTACTTATTTCCGTTTTTAATCTCACCTCATTTCCTCCAATTATTCATCTTCTTCGTAAATGGAGAATCTGTTTGCGTTTATATCGTCATCGTCGGAGATCTTATAATCCTTCAACTGGAGATGATATTGAATCATCTTTTTCACCTCCATCAGACTCTGCTTTTCATTATTTATCTACGTATGGTCTTGATGATTCTTTAATCAAAACTATTCCTCTGCTTTTCATTATTTAACACTGACACTTAGAGCTATCATTCTTATTAGTGGCAAATAAAACAAACAACAAGGTGTTGTAGCAAAAAAAACATTCAATACAGAACACTAGAATGGAGATAAGAGCTATTAGTAGCAAGTAAACAAACAACAAGGTGTTGTAACAAAAAAAATATTCAATACTAAAAACTGTGAAACCAAAAAGGGTTTCATCGTTTATTTTATTTCATCTTATTCCAGATGAAAAAACTATGAAACCAAAAATGGTTTCATCATTTATTTTATTTCATCTTATTCCAGATGAAAAAAACTATGAAACCAATAAAGGTTTCATCGTTTGTTTTGTTTCATCTTATTCCAGAAGAAAACAAACTATGAAACCGAATAAGGTTTCATCCATTTCAATTACATTTTTCTGAAGAAAAAATGTCTCAGCATATAAAAAAACAATGAAACCGGATAAGGTTTCATACATATCAATTATATTTTTTTGTTTCTTATTACAGATGAAAAATACTATGAAACCAATAAAGGTTTCATCGTTTTTTTTTTTCATCTTACTACAGATGAAAAAAACTATGAAAGCGAATAAGGTTTCATCCATTTCAATTATATTTTTCTGAAGAAAAAATATCTCGGCATATAAAAAAACAATGAAACCGAATAAGGTTTCATACATATCAATTACATTTTTTTGTTAAAAAAAATATTTCACTGATTTACAACTAAAAAATAGGTTTCATCATTTTTTTTTTGTTCAAATAAAATTACAGATGAAAAAAAACTATGAAACCAAAAAAGGTTTCATCTGTTTAAATTACATTTTTCTGTAGAAAAAATGTCTCAGCATATAAAAAAACAATGAAACCGAATAAGGTTTCATACACATAATTACATTTTTCTGTAAAAAAAAAGGTTTCACTGATTTTCAACTAAAAAATAGGTCCCATCATTTTTTTTGTTTCAAATAAAATTACAGATGAAAAAAACTATGAAACCCAAAAAGGTTTCATAGTTTTCCTGACATTTCACCAACAAAAAACCCAAATTTTGACAATGATGATATATCATTACATTTTGTTGAAGATTTTCGGCGATGACGATCTGGAGGTGTTGGTGATGTTTGTAGAGGATAAAAGGAGGAAGAAGAGGTGTTGTTGGTGGTGTATTTGGACATATAGTGGTGGAGGAGAAACAATAACGACGAGGAAGCGATGGGGGAGGAGGAGGTGTTGTTGGTGAATGATACGAAGGTGTTGTTGTGGCGTAGAAGGTATTATCGCTACTGGTGATGGTGGCGGAGGAAGTATTGTTGCTGCTGGTGATGGTGGTGGAGAGGAGAAGAAGAAGAAGAGAGGTGTTGGTGATGGATACGAAGGTGTTGTTGTGGAGGAGAAGGTATAGTCACTGCTGATGATGGTGTCGTTGCTGGTGATGGAGGGCAGAGGAAGTATTTTTGTTGTTGGTGATGGTGGTAGGGAGAAGAAGAAGAAGAAGAAGAAGAATAAGAAGATTAACATACCTAAGTTATATATGGAAGGGCATCTCGGGTATATTGAAAATAATTAAAATCTAAATTTAGTTAGTATTAAGTGAAATGGGGTTTTTGTCTCATTTTTAATGAAAATGGTTTTTCTTTATAAAAGATAATATGTGAGGGTTCTATGCATGGTAAGTTTGTTCACCTAGGTTTTTTATACCAAGTTTTGTTTTTACAATTTAATAATAGTCGTAACTTTTATATGTTAAAATCAGTTTAGTTTTATTTGTAAAATATCTTAATTATTACCAGATTCCTTTCTAAGTAAACCATAAATATGAAAAAATAAATCTTTCCCGAGATTTGTTTTGAATGAAAACACAGTTTCACTTTCAAAAAATCGAAAGGGAATTTTCACCCAATATCAATGGTGAAAACACAATTTTTCGTATGAATGTGAAAATTGAACTTTTCATCTAAAACATACGTGAATTTTTTTTTCCGCATGAAACATATAAAAAACAAAAGCATTATACCTCTTCTTTAATTAAAAAAAAAGTTTTCTTAGTCCAAAATAGTCAGATGTAATATGAGATCTAGAACTAACCTCTATCAGCGAGAACTAGTTGCCCAATGGCCGAATTAGTGTCAAATCTTTAAAAAAATTGATACAGCTGGGAGTTGTATCTAGATATCCAACTCTTAATTATTGTTATGCATTATAACCATTCCTACTTGACAAGTATGGTAAATATGCGTATTGGGTTTCGTCATATAAATCAATTTTCACATATTTATTTTGAATCTTCAACCAGAACAAAATCATCTCGATTATCTTGATTTTCCATAGGAGATGCTTTATTTTTGCATCGTTTTCTAGGTTCAATCAAACAATGATTTTCTATGGGGGACGATGATCTCTTGAAGTGGATTTGATGATTTGGTAGTAGGGGCAGCGATATTTTATAAATTTACAGATAATGTGGATGGTCTTCACGGTTATTAATTAACTGAGGTTCTTTATCCTGAATAATCAAACAAGCGAATCTGATAATGGAGAATAGGAGATAAAAGGTCTTTGATAGAGAGAGAGTGAAACGTGAATCTAGATCCGTAAAAAAAAATTGATGATGGATATCAGAGAATAAGAGAGGAAAGTACTTTGAGAAAGAGAGAGTGAAAAATGAAATTTTAGACCGGAAATAATGGTAAATATTAAATGTGGAAATATCTCACAAACTCAATTATTTATGTTCTATTACAAACTCATAAATAAGTATGTTTATATTTGTAGCCAAAATTATAAGATTGACGGCTAAAAATGAATCTTTCAAATCTTCTTATCATTATTTGATTTTTGACGGGACCATATTACCCTTTATATTTCACGGTTAATTAACATAAACATAAAAAAACCTACCATATTTTGCGATAGATCCTAGATTTATGCATGGTTAACATTCAATCAAAATTAATTTTGTTATATATCAGCTTTCTTAGGTTTAAATCCTAGAATTAGGGTCAACATTCAACCAAAAATAATAATTTTGTTAAATACATGAGTTGAATACATCAATAAGAAGCGCATATTCATTAACAATGTTTATTTTGACTATCTCACGTTCGTAGAGTCCAAATCTCAATTTCCCATCTGGTGAAGTTACTACTGATCAATTATTGATTTTGTCAAATGACAGATATTGTGTACTTCTAAACATACCTTTGATATATCTTTGTTACATATGAATCGCCATATGAATATAACAATCTAACAACATACTTTTGGTCCATCTTTGATCCATCTAAGTTCGTAAGATGCGTTTACTTTTTATTTTTATGGAATGGAGTGCATTTCTAATTCTGTTTGTTTGTGTATTGGTAGGACGATTGAAGTCTTTCCTCAAAGAGTTAAATTTAAGCGAGCAAGATTCAGACTTCGCTTTTGAAGGATTAATATATTTTTGTTTGATCCCTGGATCTGATTATTTATTCATGGTTGGGGCTATAAATGTTATCTCAGATTGATCTAAAATTGATTTCTAATTGAGGTCTAAAACATGCACTTGTAGAAAAGCTAGATGAACATTTTTTATTATAGGGTTATTTATTCTGCCGTTTGGTCTTGTACATAACTTTTGGTTTGTGTGGTATAACAAAATAAGTTCTTGGTCTCCAGCTTTCTACTTACAAAGATCCCACTCAAGGATTTGCTTGTACTGACGTTTGGTATGGATGTGTAATTAGCTTTGTTAATACCTTGACAAAATACAATGTCTAAGTTACCCGGACGAACCGATGTAAATTAGTATAATTTTCACGAATAGCGCCTGCTTATTATATATGAAAAGTGAAATTTCCATCAATCGCACAGGTGAAAATCGGATTTATCACCAATATCTCATGACACTAATGAAGGGTGAAAACTAAATTTTTTTTCCAATCTTGCCTAATACTAATTGTGGGTGAAAATTAAAATTTTTACAAAGTACTACGTGAAATTTGGAATTTTCACAGATTGCATTGCACCTAACACCAATATCTCATGACACTAATCACGAGTGAAAACCGAAATCTTCTCCAATCTTGCCTAATACTAATTGTGGGTGAAAATTAAAATTTTCACAGAATACTACGTGAAATTTAGAATTTTCACAAATTACATTGCATCTGACGCTAAGAAGCATGATGCCTGCAAACAAGATTTTCACCAAATCTCTCTTATATTTTTAGAAAGATATTTTAGGGAATCAATTCACGATGATATCTCTTATAATTTTAGGGAGATATTTTAGGAGTTATTTCAAGATTAAATCTGTTATATTTTTAGGGAGATATTTTAGGGAGTAAATTTTTTGGATTATGATCTACGTTTTTTTAATTATAATTAAAAAAAATTATTAGATAAAAGGTTATTTTAATAAACAACTCTTATTCTAACTAATTTTGGGTTTTTCATATATGCAATTTTATTGGTGGGTTTTATATATAAGAATCTTTTTAATTGGGCTAGAGAAAATAAAGGTCAGTTTAGTCATCATAAAATATAAAAATATCTCATCGATCAATCTAAAACAACTATTCTTAACCGTCCACATTATAGATTAGGCTACATGTATAAACTATCTAAATTATGAGTTTATGGAAGATAAAGGAATCAAACTTGGGTTTCTCAAATATTTCCACATTAATAAATATATTACCTCAAAATCATAAATATATTTAAAAAAAAATCACTCAAACTCATTAATAAAGTATAATAAATTTTTCACTCTATTTATAAAAATCAACCATGAATCTTCAATTCACGATTCTACATACGATTCGATTTTCAAAATTGAAAAATGAGTCACTCCGCGATTTACGATTTTACAACCTTGGATATAATTAAGCTATAGGCAAGCGAAAAGCCTCACTATAGTGCTTGGTGATAGACACATTTTAGTGTCTAATTTGCACCTTAATTTCTAGTGAGTTAGTATTCGATTTTGTGTCTATTACGTGTTTTTATGCTGTTGTAGGTACATGAGAAGAATAAAGATTTGTGGAAAAATTGGCTCAAAAAGTGTTCAAAGCACCCGGGAAAATGGATCAAGGCACCCACACTTTGGATTGGGGCACCCTTGGATCGGGCTGAGATGGATCGGGTCAACCCAGCGAGCCAGCGAGTCAACCCAGCGAGCCAGCGAGTTAACCCAGGATCGGCCGATCCAACTCATCGGGAGTTCCTGTTTCAACGGGAAAAGGATTTGTTGCGATTTTTTGGTTGTTTTCGGCAATTGAAGATGACCCATTGCAATTAGAGTTGGAAGAAATCGAAAGACATCAAGAAATCCCAGAAAATCAGCTCGGGAAACCCAATTTTGGCCGGAATCAGGACTCGGTTCCTGTTTGGATTGGGATTGAAGAATTGGAGTGATTTGAGAGAGTTCTATTAGGTTTAGAACTCTCTCTAGGGTTTGTGAAGTCTATAAATACGAAGTGAAGCCAAGAAAATCATAGACAGAAGCCTAGGGAGCGATTCAGAAGAAATCCGGTGAAGTTCCGGTGTCGCCGGTGACCTGCTGGTGCTCCGGCCGGCGTGTTCTTCATCCACCATCACCGAAGAAGACGACTCAGTAACATTTATAAGTATTGCTGTTCCACTGTTGCAGCTCTGCTCCTGTTGCGTTAAGTTTTGAACGTTCTGTTGCTTAAAGCTCTTTGTAACAGCTGAACCCTGTTCTGTGACACTTATATACGTATCTGTTCAGCTGTTGCACTATTCTTAAACCTTGTAATCAATATTTTGAGCAATGAAATCAACTTTTGAGCAAGTTTTCTTCACCATGGGGTAAGTTTATTTACTGGGATGATGGATAAGGTATTTTTCTCAATTTTATGTGATTTAATTATTTTCTAATAATTATTTATAATTCTTTTATTATTATTTGCATGGATTTAAATTAGAAAAAAATGGTTTTTATTAAATAGTTGTGTTCTCTTTTGATGGGTCATGCTTAGTTAATTACTCTTGATGTCCCATGCTTAGGATTTACAATTATTCTTTTAGGAAACATATTTTTGGCAAACTTGAATTAAATTGTTAAAAAGAATTACATGATTAATCACATGAATTGTTAGAAATAACTGAATCTTGATTCCTAGTTTTCTCCTTATTTTCTAAAAATCATTTCTAGTGTATTTTCCTGATTTTTATTAGTTTAGGTTAAGTTTAATATTTTCTAAAATCATTACCTTCACAAGTTCGAGAATCGAACCTCTTTTTACCACTATATAAAATCACATCACTTGGCCTTATCATGATGAGCTTTTCGCCTGGCTATGACTTTAATCTAGCCAAAAAACGGCTACTATGGTGCATCGCTTGGCTATAATGTGGCTAAACTCTTTGGCTTGGCTAGAGGGGGATCACATATGATCCCTCCTCTAGCCAAGCCATAGAGACAGATACTTGGTTTCCGTCAGAAAAATACACTTTACGGAAACCCAGTATCCGTCTCAGAGGTGGGATAAATACTTGGTTTCCGTCACATTTCTGACGGATTCTAGGTATCTATCTCGTGATTTATATTTGTTTGACCTTTTTTTTGCTTACACCTCCCTCACACCCCATCTTGGTCATCCATAACCATTGACGACTCTATGTTCTCCATCCTCGGATCCCAACAAATATTTTTCAATTTTTTTGAGAAATTTGCTCTATAAATAGCAACATCTTTCTCTTCTCAAATCACACCAAATCAATTTCTTTTAACTTGATTTCCTACTCAAATACCCTCTAATTTATCATTTTGTCATAAGTTTGTTTATCTTCCATCTCTATTCCATCTCTTTTATAGAAAAAAATATCGTCTAGTAAAATTTCAAGAAAAAAATACTTTGTTGTAGAAGACAGGTATCTTGTTACTGCTTATTATAATCTAAAGAAAGAAAGAACTCACTTTTCTGACGCGAATTTTTTTGCGGAGAAAGTATATGAAAATTTATAGGTTTTTCTGGTGAAAACATTTACAAGTGTACTAGTTCTGGACTTCGGAGTAGATTTAGCACTATCAAGGGTGAAATGAATAAATATTATGAATGTCTTGCTAATGTTGCCACAAATCATCCGGACATGGATTAAATTAACTGAGTAAGTTAAACTATCCTCGCAACAATTGTTTCAATTAGTTTTTGTTTGTATCTTTTTTTCCTACTAACTTATGCATCATGTCCGACCGAGCATTGACTCCAAAACTCGAAGTAATGGGTAATATCGACCTCATCGAACTTTAAGAGATCAAGATTATTGTTGTTGTACAAGTAGGCGGTCGTAATATTTATTGTATTGTCAGGTGGATTAGACGGTACTACCCATATTCCACGTACTTGTCTGAGATACCGTTCTCCCAAGTATAGGGCGAAATTGCCAAAAGGATCATAAAAATTAGTTTTGCCTATCTCACCTCTTCCCTACCACTCCATCGACTTCCCGACCACGACTCATGTTGTCGATGAGATAACGAAGTTGTCAATTTGGAGATGAACTATTGAAAGTGAATACCTACCTGTATCTTTTTGTTTACCTTTTCCTCTCAATTTTTATCTGTTATCATAAAGACGACTAGCCGGACATAGATCAAACTCATCTTCCGGCAAATCATGTATCTTTGGATAAAGAGTTCTGAAATACACCTAAAACCAAGGCTGCACAACAAAAAAATATTTAAAAGAAATTATTGACCACCAACTAATGTTATGGAACACAACATCAAAAATATAAAATAAGAGAGGGTATGAATATGTTTACTAGTAATAGATACCAAAAGAACTCGAGGTAACTATTCCCGTGCCTTACTCCGTTACTCAAACTCCATAACATATGACCATAAATTGCTGAACCCCAATCGTAATTGTTGACTATATTCAAATCACGAAATACCCTTAGCCAGAAAATATAGACCGTATCATTCTTGTTCGGGAATAATACATTACCAGTAACCCACATCATGAACCACCTTGTCATTTGTTCCTAACATTCAATGTTGTTATCTTGCCATATTCTAGATTCAATAAACGATTTCATCACATTATTCTGAATCCCGCAACGGTGGATAAGTTTTTTCTCAATGCAACAATTTGTTCTTCTCCAACATATCCTACGAAATGAAGCAAACAATCTATCCACTGCGGAAGAACCTCACACACTTCTTTCTTGCTAAAATTTTGTAATGTTATGCGAGTTCCTCGGTCAATAGGTATGCCTGATAGTTGTGTGAAGTCCCACAACGTAAAGCCTATCTCAAAACTAGGGAAATGAACTGTATTGGTGGTATGCCACCACCTTTCGGTAATATCAGAGGTAAGAGCCGAGTCACTGACTTTTGGATAATCTATCAAAAAGATTGAAACCTGGAATTATCTACAATTTGTTTAGCATAGGGGTTCTGAACAATAATACCATATAATTCATTAACATTGCTAGTACTACCTCGATGTCTTCTTCCCTTTTCTCCGCTTCTCCCTCTGGGCATTTAAACTTATGATCGTCATTGTGTGGCGACGAAACCGGATGTCTATTTTTCATGATTTTATCAATATACTCATCCATTCTCAACCCTACAACACACACATATATATATATCATCACACTTTAACATATTTGCATCACTTGAATCATCACATAAACCATTGAATTTTAACACATTGTCATCACATATATAAACATCACATTTTAATACACCTAAATCAAAAATTAATCATCAAATAACAAGTTAAACATGGATTTGTAAGTACATACATGTCCATATAACATAATTACTACACATGAAATTTAAACAATCAATCAAACATCAATAATTTCATGATTATTAAAAGAAATGGACTTAGAACCCTAATGGTAGAGTAACTTACCTTTGATGATTTTGTGGATGAAATTCGAAATTGAAACATGCAATAGAATCACCAACGACTATGGAGCAAACCCTTTAAATTTTACGCAACAAATCGACCTATAACACCTTGAAGATTAAAAGGGGATAAAAATGGTTAGAGAGGGGAGGAGGAATATTTTTTTTTAAAAGTGTTAAATGAGGAGAAACCCAAACGTTTCTCTGTATAGAAAAGCTTGCGAGACGGAAACCAGCTATTCTGACAGATATCTGATATCCGTCTCAGCTAGCCAAGCCACAACCAAACACCATAATGGTACTTTTTTAAGTTCTTTATCACTTGGCTATAATTAAGTTATAGCCAAACGAAAGACTTTACCATAATGTTTGGTCTTAGAAAAAATTATGTACGAAAAGACGGTTTTTATTTTAGTTTATAAAATAAGGAATCTATAATTAATAATATAAATTCGCCGGTTGAAAAGTCAAATTAAAATTAATCCAATGGCTTGTGACTGAATCCAATGACTAATAAGCTGTCCCGCGAAGCTGGGTGGGACAGCACTACTCTCTGTCTTATAAAATCGTCCTCTGCCTTATCACGTTGCCTTCAGGCGTGGTACTAGCAGTTAAGGTGACGTCCATTTTTGAGGCGTGGTACTAGTAGGTAAAGTGACGTCTATTTTTGTTTGTAAATGAGGATTCGTAAATGAGTGACATCTATGAAATATGAAGTACTATGAGCTGAGCTATGATATTTTCGTCTGTCGAGTAAAAAGGTGTGAACAATAGAGAAGGCGAGAAAAACGATTAATATAGTTAACATTAATTGAGCAAGAAGGAGGATTAGGGGAAAATTAGGTTAACTCTAAGTGAGAGACACTTTCGGGTGATCTAAACCGTACATTGTCCTCGAAATCGAGATCTCATATAAAAATAATTATAATATTTCATTTTTATTTCTCTGTTTGTCATCATAAAAAGAAAAACGACAGAGAAAATAGGGGGAGAAAAAAGAAAAAAAACAACAAATCTTGATTTTGCTGAAGGCGATTAGAAATCAGTAAGTGGTTTTACTGTTCTGTTAATCCGTAATCGATTGATTTATACGTACGAGGTTTTTACTTAGATTTTGTATCTTGTGTTCTCACAATGAAGGTAGGGTTTTTACGAGGTAATTGTTCCGAAAATGATGCTCAATTTTGTGATTACTTGATCATGCCGTTTTGGTTTAAAATAGCCATTTGGATTCATTCTTACTTACTACTGGCATTGGAAGGGTTTTGTGTAGGAGCTAGAAATTGTTATAGTGTATTGGTTAGGGACTTAAAATGTGGGTTTCTGTTTTGTTGGGTTGATTTTAGTGAGGGTAGTTGTTCTCTGTGTGATGTATGAATTTACAGAGGTTAACTCTAACAGGAAATTTGCTGCATAAACCAAAATAACTTGGACTTGCTAGAGACTTGTTGAGTTTGAATCTTATTATTACTGCTGCTATAGCCTATACAACTGCATCAGTAGTCGTTTTTTTCTACTGTTGGGTAACATTTTAGAAAAATAATATGTTAATGAGTTTGGTGAAGTATTTATTCATGAAACTTGGAGATATTTTCAAACTGTGATCCCATTTTGTGATTTAGTTTGATTGATATTTATTGAGGAATCAGAAATATTTATGTAGGGTGGAAATTAGGGCTTGGGATGTGTCTCTTTTGAAAAAATTCGATGACTTGTGAACTGTTTGCCTAACGTTGTTGAATTAAAGAGATTTTCTATAGAGACGGACATATAAACACTGTGTTCTGTTCGTGTATACAAGAAATGTCTGTGTCTTAGAGATGATTTATACTCCCTATAACAGTTATTTGAAATTCTTATGCATCATTAGAAGTCAAACTCCACCGCATTCTATCGCTTCATCAAAAAAAAAAATGTTTTAGATGTGATTTAATTGATTCTGGAAAAGTAACTGCAGTTAGATATCTTTAGTTTTCCTACGGTTTATCTAGACTTACTGTTTCATAAAGCTAAAAACTAAAACTGACCTCTGCTCACCTACTACTTTACAGTTTTAATCCTCTCTTTCTCTCTGTACCAGTCCAGCAATCCAATAAGAATTCTCAGGCCTCACTGTCACTACTAAAGATCTTTAGAAGAGAGAGTATGGCTATCACCGCAGGATTCAGTACGTCAACACGGTCTTCTTTGAGTTTTCTTCAACTCAATCTGAACCGTTCATCAGCATCATCTTCAACATCAGCATTTAATAATTCCTCCAATCGCCGCCACCTCTCTATTACCACAAATCCTGCTAACAATACCAATAATAATTTGTTGAAATGCCAATCAAATAGTTTAATTTTAAAAAGAAGAAAGCCATCTATTGTTGTTTCCTCAGGTGGTAATAATAATAATAATAATAATAATAATAATAATAATAATGGTGGTAGTAATGATAATGGAGGCGGCGGCGGGAATGGGGATAGTGATGATGAAAATGAGAAAAATAAAGCAGAGGCAATGCTGGTACTGACTGCTATTGGGAGGTCATTAGATAGCATACCATCGGATCTTGCTTCTTCCATTGTGGATGGAAGAATACCAGCATCAATTGTGCATAGGTACCTCAATCTGGAGAAATCAAGTGTTTTCAAATGGTTGCTTCAGTTTGGTGGATTTAAGGAGCGTTTGTTAGCTGATGATCTTTTCTTAGCTAAAATGGGTATGGAGTGCGGGGTTGGTATCTTTACCAAGGTCGGGTCTTTTTTTCTTCTTCTTTTGCTTACTCTTATTTTCTAATTTCCTGGGAATTCTTCATCTCTTTATACTTTAAGACTTTGTAGCGTAATCCTGATTTTAGAAAATGAAATACATAGCCTAACTAATATGAACTGACTTCTATTTTGCAATTCTACTAAACTGGAACAAATTTCTTTCTTCTGGGGGTCACCTTCTTAATTTTACTATATGTTAATTGATATCATCATGATGATTTCACTATGTTTTCATTTTGTATTTTTAAATTTTATTGAGAAATGGTCGTGTTTTGAAATTTATATAGATAATATAGTTACAATAAAAGTTGTCTATCTTATCTGGGGTTCTGTCCCAA
Organism: Papaver californicum; assembly: GCA_023531435.1. Taxonomy (NCBI): domain Eukaryota; kingdom Viridiplantae; phylum Streptophyta; class Magnoliopsida; order Ranunculales; family Papaveraceae; genus Papaver; species Papaver californicum. The sequence goes on along the minus strand of JAJJMC010031110.1, from coordinate 2,706,794 downwards.
CTTTGAAATGGGAAGCTCTACTTTGTTAGATTGAAAAACATGACAGGCAATGTTAGATTAAAAAACATGACAGGCAGTGTTAGATTGATATGGGAAGCTCAATTTTAAACTGGGGTATACTCTGGCAGGCAATGACTAGTGACCACCTGCTTCGAGAGAATTGGTGCTCACATTTTCATGCTAGGCCAATTTCTCATTCCTGAGAAACAGAATAAGTCAAATGGGCTCTTAATGATCTTTTTCATGCTACTGTCATCATCATTGGAGCTAATTGGAAGTATTCTTCAATATGTTGGTTCTGTAAAGTTTAACATGCAGTTCATTCTTCTTAGGTTACAATGAGCCCTTCAACAAAAGCTAGTTAATTACTCCTGCGATCCTGATGTTGAATCTATCAAAGCAGAAAATGTGCCATGTATTATTTACAAGACGACTTCATGATTAACTGTTATGTAGTTATCGTTTTTTACTCGTATTAACATTTCATAAACTCTTGGACTTATTCTTTTTGTTACATGGGGTATTTGGGACCTATCATCTGAACTTAACATTGTTCAAATTCAATTCTCTAGACTGCAGCAGAGTACGAGCGGAGAAGAGAGAATTTTATGAAAGAGCTGGATTTTGTCGTTGCAGATGTGGTATGTATCTTCTCATAATAATAATGTGGCAGCAGCAGCACAGCTTCTGATACTTGTAATTTTGGTCTACACTCCGTAATTGCACCAGCAGGATCAAGTCTTATTGAGAAAGGTGTTCCCGGACACTAGTGATTACTGTCTGTAAAAAAATTCAGATAGTAACTTTGTTAGTTGTCCATTCATTTTCCAACCTTTGTTTTTTTTCTACATAGAATCTTTATAACCTACTTTCCTGCTGTCGTCTTAGGCAATGGCCATAATTGCAGATTTTATGCTTGTCTGGCTTCCTGCTCCGACTGTCTCTCTTCGGCCATCTCTGTCAGTCAATGCTGGGTCCTTTGCTAAGTTCTTCCACAGCTGTCCTGATAACGCATTCCAGGTTACTGTCCTGATAACGCTTTCCTTCAAGTATAGAACCATTGGATTGATTACACATTTTCATGTGTGGTTTTGATCTTGGTGATGCTCATTGCAGATAGCTTTAGGTGGAACATCGTACTCGTTTATACAGAGGCTAGCTTCAATAATGGTAACTTTGAAAAAAAAAATCATTAACTCTATTCATTTTGTAAGATTCAACCCTGATTTCCTGTAAGATCCAAGAATCTAATAGGGCCGACGTTTATTCTGCAGCGTAATGGCGCCAAGCTTTTCGCTGTTGGGACCACTGCTTCTCTGGTAGGCCAATTTTTCCTCTGTTCATGTGGTTCCTGATTTGGTAGTACGGCGTGCTTTTGAGTATATAAAATAGTTTTCATTTGCACCTTGCACTTTTGCCTATTATTTTCATGTTTATGGCATGTGATTAATTTCTACATCTCTATCCACTCCAGTGACAAAACAAGGACAACAGTAGTATATAATTAGGCCTATGGACATGCATATTTTTTCCATGGACAGTTCAATTTGAATTGAAAATACAAGGAAGTAACAAGGGAGATGGGTGTTCAAGTATTACCAATATTGGTTATCCGGTTCGCCCTCCATTGAAGAGTATGCGTATGCACAATTATAACTAAATAAGTAGTATCCGTATAATATGACTTGGAAGATACTATGGCTGAGGGATTTTTTACGCTTTACAGGCTATCTGATTAGGTTTATTCTCAGTGGCACTGAAACTGTTATCTTCTGGTAATATGGAAGGAAGATGCTTGACATCTTTACTTAAGACTGACTTCCCCTTCTTCCGGACCAGCCTCTGTTCTCTGTTAAAATCTAGAGACTTGTCCATCCTTTTCTTCTCCAATAAATTGGGTTTAAAAATTAAAGAAGATTTAGCTGCACCGAGTCTCTTATATATATTTTAAATGATAGTATTTACATCAATTATATGTGAAAGTGACGTGAACTTCGATGACTATGCTAGATAGAAGTCCCATGACTACTTCCATATTATATTTTACTACCTTAGGCGGTAATAGGCTATTTGATAATCACGCCATCGTTGTGATACTTCTCTCCACTGCCAACAGGTGGTGTCTTCACCTTATTTCGATGTTCTTAAGTTAATAAACGAAATGTAGGACTTAAAATCCTTAATAATCCTATTTCAACCATTTGTTGATCCAATCCTGTTTGTTAAATTCGTAGGTTGGTACAGCTGCAACAAATGCGTTGATAAAGGCAAGAAAGACTGTCAACAAGTCCTCCGAAGGTGAAGTAGAAGAAATTCCTATAGTTCAAACCAGTGTTGCCTATGGTGTTTACATGGCAGTTTCAAGCAATCTGAGGTATGTGCCTTGCTGAATAGTTATAAAAATCTGTATCATGGTGAAGCTTTACTTTGATCTTTCTTTATTTTGTTTCTCACGTAGTTACTAAATACATGTGCATAATCGGATGTGACCCATTCTCTATTATGGTTCTGTTATTTGGTTTAAGCCCCTTCCTAGTTGAAATAGATCCTCACGTTTTTCGTGATGAAATTTTTCTTTCAGTATACTGAACTTCGTTAGAAAAGAAACAAGCATTCTTTGATGCTTTTATGATCTAATGCTGTATCTTATATGATGTACAAGTAAATTTGCATTAAAGCATGTGAAGTTGGTGTTATATGTTATCTTGTACTCGTATAATTTATCGGTAGCTGTTCTTTATTAAAAAAACTAATGTTTTCATGGTAATCATGAACAAAATAGAAAGGTAAAAACATACCGAGTTAAATTAATCATATGAACCATGAGAGTTTAAGCAGAATTAAATAGATTATCAATTGCTTGAATAACAAGCCAACTAAAACACCCAGTTAGTATCAACTTATTAAAGTTGTAGTTTGGTGATTTTCTCTGACAGCTTGCTCTTCTTATGCATACAGGTATCAACTGCTAGCCGGTGTAGTCGAACAACGGATTCTAGAGCCCATGCTTCACCAGCACAAGCTTTTGCTTAGTGCTCTGTGCTTTGCTGTTCGTACTGGCAACACCTTCTTGGGATCATTATTGTAAGGCTACCTAATGTTTAATCTCATTACGACTTGGCTAACTATGCCCAGATTCTCAAAATGCCCGTAACTTGTTTGTGCAGGTGGGTGGACTATGCACGCCTGATAGGAATTCAAAAGGTGGAGGAGTAGAGATGAGGGGTAGGATCCTAAAAATAACTACAGTTTATAATGTTCTTATCTAGGACTTATTTATTCGTGACCCTCCTTTCATTGTTTCATTTTTATGTACTGCGAGAAGTGATGATATTCATTTGGATCACATTACCAGTAGGCCCAGTGGGATGACCATTATCCCATCTTTTAAGATCAATTTAGAAATTGATATACTCTCAGTTTGGTATTGCTTTGAACTCTTAACATTCTCCTCTTGTTTGTGGCTTGTTATCCAGTCTCAAACTCTCAATTCACTGCAAATGACATGCTAGGAATATTTGTTGAATTTACAACATGTCAGCATCGTTAGTTTCAATTGGTAACTCCAGAAACTTAAACCTTCAGTGCAATTCAATAACATAACACGAAGGGTAATGTTGTGTCTCGTGTAAATACAGTTCTCATTGCACTACACAATGTTTTGTTACCTTCTAATAATCAGGACATTCAATGATAGTTACGCATGGGAACACAACTGATTTGTTAACTGTGCTTCACATCATCTGAAACTCGCCAATGCATGGAGATCATAACAAACATAACTGAGAAGTTGACAGTATGTAGATGTAGTGTGCAAAAATAAACTGTCACTAGCCATAGGGTAGAATTGTACAATCACGTCCCTCCATTAACTCTTTAATCGGTATGGAACAATTGAACCTCCTCCGATGTCTCCGATCATCATTATAAGCATTACAAATTTCTTACTCTAGAGCGAACACAATTGGTACATTATCAATCCATCATCGACGCGAAACGAACATTATCATTCCAATGTCGAAATGACCTTCTCTTCTGACATTGACTGAAGTTGTGATCATTCATTGTCACGTCTTCTCACTGATGTTTTACATCAGTTCTATTTTCACATTATGGCAGCTCTTCTCGAAGGCTGTCAAACATACAAGACGTCCTTGCTTCAAAACAAAAATACAAGACTTCCTCAAACTCTAGCACCCCGGAATACTTCCTTGCAGAGTTGTCAACAGGACTTCGTCAAATTTGCTCCTCCAGTTTTGATGAGTCGCTCAAAATATTAATTTGCAGTTATGATAGTCCACTTTCCGCAGGATATCATACTAGACATCCTTGTAAGGTTGCCGATGAAGTCGGTTGACGGATGCAGATGTGTAAGCAAGGTATGGTACAAGTTATTGAAAGACAATCTTGGATTTGTTGAAATGCACCATGAACAAGTTTAATCTCATGCTTGATTCCTTGAATAAAAAAAAACAACAAAAAAAACATGCACTATGAGTTATGATTGGCCATTAAGTATATGCAGGGGTCTTGTTAGTGTCAATAACCCCATTAGGGATCTATCTGATTTTGTGTCTGGATGTGATTGTTCTTTTCTAACTATTGATCTCGTGGACCAAAGATGGAGCGTGATTTCTCTTAACGACCAGCGTCGATTCTCTCCACATTTTGGAACCCATTTTAAACCTGACACTAGACTTGCTCTTCTATGATCTATGAGGTGACACTGAACTTACAAGGCAAAATTCTCCTTCATAAGGCTTGTTATAATAAAGAAGCAAAGAGGAAGAATCATGTTCCTTCAAGCTTCAACAGCTTTATGCACCAATGTGATAAATAAGCAAAGCTCCTCTTATCTTGTCCACATAGAAACCTCTCTAAAGAAAGAAATTCCTATCCCCGTTTGATCGACAGTCGTACCGTTTCAACTGCATCCTGCAAACAAGTATAAACATGTTGGACACCCAGGTGTAACACTCCAGTAACAGAGCACTATACGAAATCCAAGAGTATGACTCCACTCCAGCAACAGAGCACTATATGAGACAACTAAGATTATGGGAGTCGTTTAGAGGCACAACTAACCTCTACAAGACCATATTTTAAAACAGGGTTTAACTTCTCATAATACTCTTTACCAATCCCATGGTAATTGCTACAAAGAAATTATAACCATGAAAAAGGAAATACATTGTTATCGATTCTCGCTTAATGACATTAAATTCGGAATAACTACAATCAACAAAAACAACCCAAGACAATTCAGCTTATTAATCATCATTCTCTCCCACTGTCATCACCTGCCCCACCTGCTTCTTTGACATCAATTGTAAAACTGTACTCTTGGTCACAACCCAGATAAGAATCGCACATTAAATACAGCGTGTACGACTTCTTTCCAGTTTCTGCTGGGGCAGCAAACTCAAGCTTCACTTTCGATTTCCTCTGCAGAGACACTCTCTTAATTGCAAGCAGCTGATTAGTCTTGCTATCACCAACTACCAGCCACCACCCTTCTTCTTTAGCTTTTGGATACCTGGGAGCATCCACGGGTCCCACCTCTGATCTGCCTTCAAGATCTCGTTCAAGTGAGACTTGCAGCGAAACATCATCCCCAGCCATCACGTTATCACTCTCCAGCACCTCGTACGTCATATCAATGTTAGGAAAACGGTTGCAGAAACGAGCAATGTCTAGTAACTGCGAATCTGACATCTGCAACAACTCCTGCCTCTCATCATTCTCCATCTCCACCAAATCAAATACTGTTTCTATACTCTTCCCTAGGTTCTCTTGACACCTCTTAGCCAGCTCTTTGGTGAAGTGTGGAAGCTGAAGAAGCATGGAATCACGTTCCCACATGCCTTGAGTGACCATTTGGCTGACTTCCATAGTAAGAAGAGCCGGGTCAAGCCAACCATTGCTAGAGATTACATCAACCATTGCTTGGAGAAGCCTACTAGCAGACAGTAGAACCTCTCGCTGATCCGACGCCAAGTTCCCAACAACTGTGTGCCTCGAGAAGTGGGCCTGGAGCAGTGCATTTACCTTCACATGCGGGTCGGTACATCTGGGGTTTTCGAATGAGTATCTCTGATGGTTAATCAACCTCCGTATCAGTTCTTCCTCCCCTGGTCGCAAAGGAAGCTCAGCATACTCTGAAGCCGAAGCCAAAATCTCTAGAAGCCCCTTTATCTTTGTTTTGGACGTCAGTGAAGAACTGAATCGTTCTATGGTTGTGTAACATATATAATAATATGACGCAATTATTCCCAGGTTCAGAGGAGAAAGATCCGTTTCATCCTCCACAGAAACACATTTACTTGCTTCCAAATCACTTAATGTTTTTTCCACAAGCTCCGAAAGGTGATCCGACAGATGCCTACGGCTAACTCCCTGGAGATTGTAGTAGTTCGGATTTTGAGTGAGCCTCCTATACATAAATGTCCACGTAATATAATCTACTGCAGCTTGTTTGTTCTCGATAACTCCAGCAACAACTTCCGCATTCAGATTATCATGCAAATAGTGCTGCAAATGACTCTCCACAGGAAAAGCTTCATACAAGAACTTTTTGTAGTATTCCTTCCTTGGAGCATGGCAAAGGATGACGCATTTGCCAGAATTATCTAACAGAGGTCGACTAGCATGACCCATCATCTGCAGTAGGTCAGTCACAGGGTAGTCAGTATGAGAGTTTTCTCTCCCATCATAATGTTGTGTTCGCATAACGACCACCAGGTGAGCTGATAACGGCATGCCCCAGCACATTGAATTGCTTGCAACGCAGACCTGAATCCAACCAGCTTCAAACAAATGAGAGACAATTTCAAGATCGACGCTGGAGAGGCCTTCATGTAGGTAGCCCACACCATGACGGAGGGTGGCACTCAACATGGGCTCTGTGACTTTGGAAATGAAAGACTCCAGTTCTTCATCAGATTTCAGTAGAAATGGGGGACTCTCTCCCCCATCAGCATTAGAGTAAGTCATCAAATCAGCCGCAGTAAGCCTGGCATGCTTCCTAGTAGGAACAAATACAAGTGCAGGTTTCCCATTCCTGGCATGTTGGACAATGGCAGTATAGGTTGGTTTTGTCATTGCTTGCATCCTTGCTTCGAAATTAGCAATATCCACTCCTAGAATATGGATCTCTAGTGGAACTGGACGCACACCTGGTGGGAAGTTAAAGAGCCCGTGAGAGGTTGCACCTATCCACTCCCCAAGATCTTTTGCGTTTGCCAATGAAGTTGACAATGCCACTATGCGGATCCTGTTCTCACTCTGACTTGCAATGTATCTCATTCTAGAAACAATTACCTCCAAAATATGGCCACCTTGACCCCCAAGCAAGTGGAGCTCGTCAATGACAAAAAGGCTAACCTGTTGAATGTGTTTGCGATGCTTCCATCTGCGAGACAGGGAATCCCATTTCTCAGGGGTGCTTATAACTACTTGCCCTTTCTCAAGCAATTTCAGATCTGTTGATGTTTCACCAGTCAGTTCCACCACCTTCCAGCCTAATCCCTTTCCTAACTTCCTCTCCCAATCACGATAACGCTCCTTTGCAAGAGCTTCCAAAGGAGCAATGTAAACAACACGCATGACATTATTCGATCCTTTCTGATGATTCCTCAACACAGCAAACTCTGCACAAACTGTCTTGCCACTTCCTGTCGGTGCTGCAACCAAGACATTGTCATCTGTATTATATAAGACAGTAAATACCTGAGTTTGCACAGGGTTGAAGTGCTTGAACTCCTGATAAAGAGTCTCATATGCAGGATTTCTCAACGCAATAACGGGCAGTGGCTGCAAGTCTAACAACTCAGTAGGGGGAGGGTAAATTGGCACAGTAAAACTTAACGTATGGTCTTCATCGAAATACTGCTTCTTCAGCATAAAATACTCATGATGAAGAATAAACTCCCATCATTATCCTCAACAATAGCCCAAAATGGTTCCACGAATCCATGAACTCTGTCCTCCCACATAAAATCTGGTGTAATTGTAAGTTCAACTCTTAGAACTGAACGGGTGATGGGTTGAACATGTGCTGCTAGGTTTAGCTTTGGGAACTGGTGAATATATTTATGGAGCATTTTTCCTACCTTCGGCTGGCGGATGAGCTCTCCAATCTCGTTAGAGGATAAATCGTAGTACCTGTCCCAGGCCAATTCTTTCTTCTCCAATTTTGACAGTAATTCCTTTTGGATACCATGGAACTGGCGAAGAGGCATCTGAACACTCCACATCTGCTTGCCAACCATCTTGCACAAGTTCAAAGCCTTCTCAGCTACTTGAGCCCACCCTCTTTTCAATACAATCTCAAAAAGCGCCCGCATAAGACGTCCAGCACTCTACAAAGACAAAAAAAAATGACACAAGTAAATAATCATAGGAGGATTTTAATACCTTAAATGATAGAAGGCAAAAAATAATCCAGTGTTACCTGAGTGATGAACACCATATCGGATGTCAATGAGAGCCCTTCAAGCTTCAGCTGTGAAATGTATGCTTGGAGCAAAACATTAATTTTGGCACTAGGTTCTTCCAAGCTCTCCTTAACGGGAATAGGAACACGATCCAAAAGCTTAGCAAGTTCCATCTTCTCATCTTGTCTCACAGTCACATATTTAAATTCTTCGCTTAGTGAGAATAACCGGCAAAGCTCGATATCACCCATCGTTGGCTTCAGATGCTCATTGTAAGTAGAAATCGTTCCATGGGTTATATAATAATAACTGGCAATTCGACCAAGGTCAGTGACTTGGAAGTACCCGCTTTTCCTATCATACTTCACCAGATTATTCTTCTCCAAGACAGTTGCAGCAGAATGGATCTGCAGAAGAATTTACAACACAAGTTACTTGCATGTAAATAGAAATATCTGGAACTGAATACATAACTAAACAAAATAGGTCTTTTAAAGCTATCTGGAGAGAAACATATTCACGTATCAACAGTTATATAAATATGCAAAGCTCAGATGAGTGCAAGATTCATTGAGATACCAAGAAAATGGAGTGGGGTCTCATGCAAGCACATAATTATAACTACAATGGTCAAGAACTTCATACTGTTAAAGATAATGTTAACAAAAAAAGTTGGTCCACATTCCATCTAGTGGTTTAAGGTCCAAACTCCTATCTTCTCCAATAAAATTCCAGCTGAAATAAGGAATTACACTCTGGATGGAATTCCAGTTATCCTAATAACCTTTGTCACAGACATAAATCTACTCATATTTCGCTCCCTTGTACAAGAAACTTGCTCTGATGTTTCAAAAATGGGCGTGAGATTGTGCATATGCAACTGTTTATCACTATATTGTATATATTATAGCCTACAGTTACTATCAACTTCAATCACAATAACATGGGCAGTGACACAATGCATTCTTCATGAGAGAAAATCAAGCATTCGAACATCAAAGAAATCTAAGATCAGTGGAACTAAGGTACATTAGATAAGAAGAGAATGGTTGAGGTGTAGTAAAAGTTAGATTTCTTACCAAATCAGCCCTTCTTTCCTCCAAGGTCAAGTCCCTACTCAGAACATCAGCTGCCAAACCATACAGTGTTGGATTCCTCACCATGCGAATGTACAAGTATGTGTAGCCAAGCCAATTGCATGCTTCTTTAGCATTTTGAACTGTCCCAAGAACAATTTCAGCATTTAGCTGATCAGCCAATTTCGACACGAACTGACTTTCGATAGGAAGTTGTTCATGAGGGAGAGATAATACTGCAGTTCACTATGTCCTGTTATGATTATCCCCCCCATAGGTGTCATATTGAGGCCTTCCTGCACGACCAAGCATCTGCATGACATCAAGCGGACTTAATTCAGTCCACGCTCCTTTCTCGGGATTGTAAATCTGAGTACCCTTGATGATCACAGTGTGGGCTGGTAAATTCACACCCCATGCAAGGGTAGCAGTGGAAACCAGCACTTGTACATGCCCTTCAGCAAAAATTTCCTCCACAATATCACGGTCTGCTCTCGGCATACCAGCATGATGAATTGCAAACCCATAAGGCAACAACTCCTTGAGATCATTGCTCTTAACAAACTCTATCTGTTCTCGTAAAATCTCACGGCTTGCACTATCCTCCTTCAGAAAACGACTTATGGTGTCATTAGCAAGAGCCGTATCTTTTATTGCTTTTGCAGTTTTCGCCGTCTCTTTTCTCGAATGAACAAATATGAGCACTTGGGACTTACCTGCTGTGGCCATGACCTTCTCATAACAGACGTCATTCATCAATTGGAATCTCTGTAAAGGCTTCTTAACTGTGATTCCAATATACTGTTGAGCAAGCGGGCATGGTCTGTAACTGTTGTCAAAATGGAATAGTCCCTTTTTCAGATCAACTCGTAAAAATAGAGCCACATCTTCGTAATTAGGGAGCGTCGCTGACAAACCAACCAAACGGATGTGCTCCTTTGTGGTCTCAATCAGTCTAACAGTTCTTGCAACAATACTTTCAAGCACTGGCCCCCTATTATCATGAAGTAAATGGATCTCATCAATGATGACAAGCCTCACAAGCTGTGTATATGTCCGGTCTCCCGATTTTCTAGTAATAATATCCCACTTCTCAGGAGTCGTAACAATTATCTGTGTGTCGTCAATTTGTTGGCGGGTCAGGGACTGGTCTCCACTTAGCTCTTTAACATTTACATTGAAGTGCTTAAGACGGTTAGACAAATTTCCAACTATCTCAGCAACTAATGCTTTCATTGGTGCCACATAAACAATCTTGTACTTGCTATTGTCAAAGGACCCATCTGGATTCCTATGCAACGCAATCTGCTGAAGTATGGTTAACATTGCCATATTTGTTTTCCCAGCCCCAGTTGGAGCACACAAAAGGAGATTCTCCGCTGTGAAAAGTGCGGTCTCATAAACTTTACTCTGTATCCTATTCAATTGAGTCAGACCACCGAAGGCTGGTTGTGCCCAGTCAGGCATGACTGATATCTTGATAAGCTCTTCGCCAGGGGTAAGTGGTTTAAGCTTAGGCGCAGGCACGTGAACTTCTTCATACCCTTTGCTGTGATTCCGATAAGACCCTTCAGGAAGAGTACATTTCTTATTAGCCATCAACAAACCACCTTGCTGAAAAGATATACTATCTAGGTCCAAAAGTTGACGCTGCCCTTTCAACCACCCACTCTCTGAGTCTCCATCAATCACCGGACCTCTCCTCTCCCAATCTCTATCATCCCCGCCACCACTCCCGTCCTTTAATCGCCTAGCTTCTTCTCTAATATTTTTCTCCACAATCTTCTGCCGTTCTTTAGCAGTTGCTCTTGTGGCGTGCAACTGCTCAAGAATGGAAGCCAATTCAGGACCCAAACCCATCATTTCTTCCTCGATCTTCTTCCTCTCTTCCTCGTCTATTGCCCTCGCAAGACGAGTACACCACACAATCTTTAAGCGGTTCCGCAAAAGCACCTTGATTAGCTCGAACTTATCAAAATCTAGAAGCACCAGGAGATTACGCTCTACTTCCCTGTTGTCACCACCTTCTGCAAGCATTTTAAGTACATCCTCGGCAAGTTTCTGGCATTGTTGAGGGTCAATCTCTCCATATGCATTAGAAATCTTCCTTTGAAGCCAATAAGCATCAATGTCTTGGACATTCAAAGTCATACCCTCATTCGCGTCTTGCATCTCATCATCATCTATTCCACCCATCTGCATAGCCCCACTTCCTCCTCTCCATCATCTTCCGCCTCTTGGACCTAATCACAGATCATTTCAACACTGAAATTAGTATTTCAAAAATCAAATCAACTCTAAAAAACACAAGCAACTGCAAAAAAACTCAAAAATAAGAAAATATACCTGATCATAGTCACTCTTCTCGTCCTCTTCATCTTCGTCAAACTCAACCGCAACACCAATATCATCATCAAGGGCCTCATCCCCATTACTAGCACCATTGGTAACATCACCAGCCCCGTCTTGGTAATCCGTAATAAGCTTCCCAATTGACACTACATGATCGAAAGTAGTACTAGATATCGTATTCAACAACTTCTCGATCTCCCTCTTCTTATCCACATTCTTAAGCTTATCATTCTTAAGCACAGCAATGACCTCATCAGCAGCACCACATAAAATATCCTGTGGCTGTCCCCTAGATGCTGTTGAATACAACTCAGTAATGCCTCATACGCAGCTCGTGTCTCTTTTGTTTTAGGCTGAGAAACGCCTTCTTCAGGTAAATTCAAAACACTACTCTCTTCCAAGCCACCACCACCACCTAAACGCCGACGTTTACAATCTCTTCTCCCAGACGCTAGGTCCTCATCACCACCGCGTTCTTTCTTTTTCTTAGACTTATTAATCTTTTCTTCGAGTTCCTGAGGTCTGCCTTTATAAGCTTTATCACCGAAATGTTTTGGATCGATTTTACCCCAGAGTGTCTCTGGCTCACCAGTTGGTTCATGTGTATCACGAGGACGTGAATCGGTTGTGAGTACTAGACTTGAATTTGCTCTATACTCGTATTGTTTAAATCGGGCGTGAGCTTCGGCTCCACCCCCTCCCGGATGTGCCATTTAAGTTCTACTAATCTCAATAACTATAACCTGAAACAACAAGAATACAATCAGAAATTAGATTTTCTCACAATTATAGGTTCTTCTAGGGCTTTAGTTCAGATTTGTTTAACCTGGTCAGAAATCAAAGCAGATGAATGATGATAGACAGAGAGAGAGACTTACTGTGATTGACTGAACAATTTGCTTCTTCTTCTTCTCCGAAGTTTGGAGGTATGTATTCCGTTTTGAATAAGTCTTTGAGGGAAAATTGCCTTATTTTCTATCACCCAAATAATCCCAATTCCCCCAATTCCAGCTCAATGCCCTAATTTTTCCCCCAATTTCAGCTCATATGCCCTAAATTTTCCCCAATTTCTAGTATCAATTTGCTCGTATTTTCTCCTGTTTCCCCCCAATCCATTCCAGACCCAAAATGGTTTGATTAAATCCCCCATCAATTCCAGCTCTAGTACCAGACGACCTATTTTCCTCTTCAAATTCATGAAATGTTATAACAAAATTGATAACCCCCCAAACCCTTCTTCCAATCAACAGCCAGAAATGTCCTAAAATTGATAACCCCCCAGTTTCATCAGCTCTGTTTTGTTTTGGTTTCCTGCTTTATAAATTTCCCAATCCTCTTTAATGGCTAACTAAATTTTTTACCTGTTTTGTATGTTTGCAGGATGAATCCTGAAGGTTGCTCAGTCTCCATGAATTTGTCAACAAGTGTGAAACTCTCTTCGTGTGAAGCTATTACCCAACAGATAATTTAGGTACCCATCAATACTATTTCAATCAACATCACCGCCATTTCTTTCCATAGCAGTACTTTCTATTGAGTTCATAGACTATACTCTATATCCCTACATGAGCCGCCCCCCTACCCTGCATCCCTCACTAAGGAAAATCAAACTTTTCTGAGGGTCAATGTTTTGTCCCATCCCAGCAAACACCAAACCCATACTGATCAAACCTCCACATCCCATCAGCATAATATCACCTGCTCAAACAAGACTAAATGGCCCCTCCCACATATTCATATATCTCACTCCAGTTGGATTACATCAAAGCAAAAAACTACCCAGAAAAATCCTACTTCACTGCCTCAAAAATCAAACAGCAAAACTCCTGCACTGTCCCAAAAATCACAAGAATGGAAAATACTAGCAGCAACAATAAAGGCATCAAGATCAGGGAAATCCATACTGGAGAAGGCTCAACTATGGAGCATAACCAACCTAACAAAATTACCAAACTCAATGATGCAAGCCAGGGAAAGGGCAAAGCTATAGCAAGTCTCTCTGAAGATGAAATTGATGATGAGAGGGTTTTCATGAGCCATGAATTATCCAGTGATGAGAATGAAGGGGAAGATGAAGATATAAATTGGAGCTACTCAATAGTGGGGAAAATTTATGCAGAGGAAAATTTGGACTCTTTTGAGGTAACAGGAGAGATATACAAGAAATGGAACAAGTATCAGCTGAAGCAAGTCAGAAAGGAGGGGCCAAATCTTTTCATATGCAGATTTGGAGCAAGTAAAGATGTCCAGGAGGTCATCCAGTCTGGACCATGGACTTTCATGGACCACCTCATGGTAATGGAACCATGGAATCCTACCATAGACATGAAAAAAGTTAGCTTTCAGCACCAACTCTTCTGGAATCACATCAGTCAAATCCCTACAGAATTCTATGGCAAGAAGATACCAACAAAAATGGCAGGCTTGGTAGGAAAAGTGATCATGATAGACCCCCCCTCAGGCAATCCATCCCATGGCAACATAGTCAAGGTGCTGACAAAGGTGGATGTTGACAAAGTTATGCCTAGAGGAATAACAGTCAGCAACTTAGCAGGAGTTACATGATGGGTTAGATTTTTTTTCAAAGGTAAACCCAAATCCTTGTGTAATGCTTGCTTTCATATCAACCATAGCCATGACTTGTGTGTTGAAAGAGCAAGGAAAGTGCAAGAAGACTCAAAAGTGATCCACATTTTCAAACCCAACATCTCCATCATTAAACCCCACACTTGGTTCCCCTATACTCCCAGTGCAAGAACCATCAACTGTGAACCTAACCCCACAGCAACCCCTTTCCAGATACCAAAAACTGGCTTCTCAATATCCTCACTCAGCTCACACATATCCAACCTAAACATCTCCACAACAATCACAGACAACAGCCCAACCCAGGAACTGCACCATCCTACATCTGTTTGCTCAAACCTGGAGGATGACTGGAACCTACTCCAGGAAACCAGAGGCAGCAAGAGACAAAGAAACCCTAGAAAGGCCCCAAGTTCTCAAACCTCAGCCCACCAAGCTTCTGACAACAATGACAAGGAGGGCTATACACTTCAAAGTCATGGAGGAGCAACCCCAAGGATTCATTCAAGCAGCATCACAGAACAGGTAACTATTCCTCCCACCCAAAAGAACTACATTTTCTACTGTTTCAAAATCCTTTACTTCATCCATGGGAGTGATTGCAAAAATAAACTTAGTATCAAGAAGTACCCTGTCCATCACAGACCCAAAAACTGTGAAAAGAAAAACAATCTCTGGGAGCTAGTCTCCAAACATATAGCCAAAATCCACTACCCAGTGGTCCCTCCCTTTGGTAATCTTGAGTCTGTCAGGAATTGGGGAACTAGTACATGTTATACTCATAACAGTCCAAGAATTTACATCTTTAGCTACAGGGCATACAATCAAAAGAAGCTTGAGATATATTCTCAAAAATCATCTCGGAAAACACCCCAAACACCTCAAAAACACTCAAAAATCAGCAACCTTCTAAGATACAATCTCAGAATCCATCCAGTTCATACCAGGAAAATCCAGCAAGTCAACATCTCCGGCAACCCCACCCATGCTTTAATAGTGGCATTTCAACATTCAGGAAATTTCAGAAAAGCTAACAAAGAAAATCCCATCCACCATAACATCATAGCCCTTCCCAACTATTTTTACCAAAACATTATACAAACTCGTCTAAGCCCAGATATTCCTAATCAAAACAAGTCCAGCAGGTCCTCTCAGAAGTTTCATCTCCATTGGCTGAATAACCCACACCAGCAACAAACCCAGCCCACCATTACCCAGAAATCTAACACCCACCTCTCCCCCGTTAACAGCAAAAATTATGGGCCTAGCTTAAGGGTATTGTTGAGGCAATTGAATAAGAATCCCAACCAAGTGCAGGCATATGCCCTTTCATCTCATCTTAATTGTGAACCCAATTCTAAATCATGTAATAAAATAAATAATACCCTTAACACTCATACTGGGTCCATTAGATATTGGGCCTCAAATTCATTCCATAAAAATGACCAAACTGGACCAAAATACCCAAAATATGTTACCCAGGCCCTAGATAACCAAAAGACCACCAAGGAAAAAAGAACAGATCATTTGTGCCCCCAAAAATTTCGCAAAATGAAAATCCTATCATGGAACTGCCAAGGATTAGGAGGAATAAAAAAAAAACATCATCTAAAAAACACCATAAAACAAGTTAATCCGGATATCATCTTCTTAGCAGAAACGAAGACCAATGAGGAAAAAACTCTAAATCACCTAAGACATTTCTGTTATCCTAATATGTGGGCACAATCTTCCCGTGGTCTCTCAGGCGGCCTAGCCCTCATGTGGAAAGATAACCTCGACATCACGATAACGTATAATGTCAGAAATTTGGTGAACCTTAGAATAAAAATTTGCCCTAATGAAGAAGAAACCTACATAACTTGTTTATATGGTGAAATCATCTATGGTCCTAAAAAAGCTCAGTGGGATCACATACTGGAAATGAGCAGGGACATCGAATACCCTTGGATCATTCTGGGAGATCTCAATCTTACCCTCTCGGCTGACGATGCGAGCAATCGCCATGAAGACTCGGATAGCCGAAAAGATCCCATCCCGGCCATTATCCAAGAAGCGGGTCTCATAGAATTAAAACACTCTGGCCCAAAGTATACCTGGTCCAATAATAGGGAGAAAGAAAATTTAATTCTCAAACGTTTAGATAGGGGCCTAGTCAACCAGGAATGGGAGTCTTGTTTCCCTACTTCCATCATCCAAAATCTGCCATGTATCGGATCGGACCACAACCCAATTTTGCTAGAAACCGAGGTAACTCAAAAGAAATTAAAATCGTATTTTAAGTTCTATGAGTGCTGGCAAAAAGAACCCTCCTGTAAGGATAAAATTGCTGAGAGCTGGCAATCAAAGGCCAAAGGTTCTGAGGCTTTCATTTTCACCCAAAAGCTTAAAAACACCAGGAATACCCTTCAGATATGGAAAAAAACCTCTTTCGGCTCAATAAGAAGGAAAAATTGAAAACATAGGGAAACAACTTTTGCACCTCAGGGACAGCACTAGAGAGAGTGATAGAGAAATCCAAAAAAGTCTGGAAAAGGAGCTGGAACATTGGTATGATATTCAGGAAAGCTTTTTGGATCCAAAAATCGAGAGAGTATTTCATCAAGGAAGCTGACAGAAACACAAAACTTTTTCATGCTATTACAAATTATAGGAGAAAAACAAACAACATAGTCAGTCTTAAAAACAAAAATAATCAGTGGATTAAAAACAGGGAAGAGCTCGAAACCCTTCTAAATTCCCATTTCGAAGAAATCAGCTCCACCAGTAAAAACAAAATAGATCCAAACATCATGCATCTTTTCAACTCTACAATCACTCAACATGAAAATGATATTCTAACTGAGTTTCCAACCTTAGAAGAAATACAAAATGTCATTAAGAGTATGAAACCTTGGAAAGCTCCTGGACCAGATGGCTTCCAAGCCGGGTTCTATCAACACAATTGGGAAATCGTGGGGGACGATGTTATCAAAGCTATCAAAGCCTTTTTCGTAACTGGCTACATTTTAAAAGAACTAAATAACACCTATATTTCTCTCATTCCCAAGACCAAAATCCCTCAAACCCCAGCTGACTTCAGACCCATTAGTCTTTGCAATACCATCTATAAAATCATCTCAAAAATCCTAGCAAACAGACTAAAACTTATCCTCAATAGAATAATCTCCCCGGCCCAATCGGCCTTTATCCCTACCAGAAATATTCATGATAATGTTATCATATCCCAAGAAGTGGTAGAGGCAATGAAAAGGAAAAAAGGAAATTCTGGCAGTTTAGGGGTTAAATTGGATATGAGAAAAGCCTTTGATAGGATAGAATGGTCGTTTATTTTGGCTGTAATGAGGAAATTGGGTTTTTCTGAAAGATGGTGCAACCTCATAAACCAATGCATTTCTACCTCCACCTACTCCATTATTCTTAGCGGAGAGCCTTGCAAGTTTTTCAAGCCATCCAGAGGCATAAGACAAGGGGACCCTCTTTCTCCTTATCTTTTCATACTTTGCATGGAGGCCCTATCTAAGATGATAGACAGTGCAAATGACAAGAGTGTTCTGAGTGGAACAAAAATCACAAAAATCTCCATATCGGCCCCCCCGATATCTCACCTCCTCTTCGCGGATGATTGTCTTATCTTTATCAAGGCCAATAAAGTGGAGGTAAATAACCTTCTTTCCATTTTAGAAGGTTTTAGCCAATCAAGTGGCCAATGCATAAATTTCAACAAATCCGGAATTTTCTATAGTAAGAATATTGGAGAGGGCCTTCAGGAAGAAATGGGAAAATGGCTTGACATGCCAAGGATGACGAAAGAGGAAAAATACCTTGGCTTCCTGCTTTTCCGGAAAAAAGCCAAAACTTTAACTTTTGAATCTATCCTGAGGAGTATGGAAACCAGACTCCAAGGTTGGCAATCAAAGATGCTTTCCCAAGCAGGAAGAGCCACCATGATCCAATCGGTCATAAATACCCTTTCCAATTATCAGATAAGTTGTCTCGATATACCAAAGAAATCTATAAATTATATGGACAAAATCCAAAGAAATTTCTGGAACACTGGGAAAAGCAATACCACTGGCCATTCTATGGAGTCCTGGGACTCTCTTTGTCAGCCAAAGAGCATGGGAGGATTAGGCTTTAAAAATATAAACTGGTTTAATGAAGCCATGCTCACTCAACTTGCTTGGAGACTAATTCACAATGAGACCGACCTTTGGGTTAGGGTTCTGAAAGCTCGCTATTTCCCGGATTCCAGCCCCCTGACTGCTCAAAAAAATACTAGAGATACCTGGATTTGGAGAGGAATCTTAAAAGGCATAAATAACATCTGAAACTATCATTTCTGGTCTATAGGGGATGGGACCAAAGTCAAGATTTGGAATTATAACTGGCTAAAAAGTATGAAAACTGAAGAAGTTACTGAAGGCCAAAGAAACTCTGGGCTTATCTGGGTAAGTGAGATCATTGACCATAATACCCTTTCCTGGAATTCTCCCATTATCAGGAATCTTTTCTCCAGTATCCAAATTGAAGAAATCTTAACCATTCCTATTCTCCAGGGTGCAAAGGATGAAATGGGCTGGAATCTTACCACCAATGGAAATTTCTCTGTAGCTTCCACTTACAAAAAATTAGTCCAAAACAATATGTCCCCATCTAGAACTTGTCAAGTGGAAGCTGGGATATGGAAAAAAATCTGGCAAATCAAAACCCCATACAGAATAAATATTCTCATATGGAAATTGGTAAAACAAACCTTAAAGGTTAGAAGTAAAATTTTCAAACATAGGGATACAAAAGATCAACTTTGTCCAATTTGTAACAAACATGTGGAAACCAGCACCCACCTTTTTATCCATTGTGAGCTAGCAAACAAAGTATGGTTGACCCTTTGGCCCAATTTGTATACTAATATGATGTCTTACAATAGCATACTAGATTGGATAAAATCTTGGAAAAAGAAAAACATCATGATTACCTTTAAAGATAAATTTCGATTGCCTATATTACCCATATTATCTGGAGGATCTGGAAGCATAGGTGCGACATAATCTTTAATGATGCAAAACCCAATCCCATTACAGTTCTTCATATCTTAGCCAAAACCACGGTCTCTCCTCATACCCAAACCATCAATACCATTCATACTCATCCCACTACCCCATTCCAACTCTCGAATCCAAATGACTCCCACCCCCATCCCGTTTTTCAGCCGCAAGGCAACCTCAGTCACCTCTCGTCAGGTAATGGCAATCGCCAAATCCCCATAGTCCACTATCAAAATCCAGTCGATCATTACATCCAAGAAAACTCAAAAGCTTTTACCACATCCATTAGGGAAGCTACCCCAGTTTACCATCCAACAATCCAAAACCCAATCCAGCCGACAAGATCCCGTCAATCCAGTACAATTATCAGTCAGGCCACATTTACAACCACACATGCCCCCTCCCCCCAACCTCAGACGAACCAGTGGAAAAATCTTCAGAAGGCCATTATTTCTGAAAAGGGACTTGTGTCCACATGGGTCTCTACAAATGTTGATTATGTTATTATAAATTTTGATGGATCTTATTCAAAAAATAACTATGTAGCAGGATATGGAGCAGTAGCCCGCACTCCAAAGGGATCTTTCATAGCAGGTTGGTCAGGAGTGGCTAGGGTTGGATCTAGTCACCAGGCGGAAACTATGGCTTTGAGAGAAACTATATGCTGGGCAAAAGAGAAAGGATGGAACCACATTTTGTTTCGAGGAGATGCTAAGACGCTCATAGATGACGTCAATGGCACCACTACTTCGATCCCTTGGTCCTGTCACACTTTAGTAGAAGATTGTAAAAAATTGTTAAATTTAATTAGTTTCTGTAATTTAACTTTCGTTGGTAGAGACGAAAACAAGGTGGCAGACATTATGGCAAACTGCGCCCGGCAAGAAGGGTCGGGAAAGATCTGGAGTGATACCTCCCCCTTTCTTACCCAACTAGCCAAAGACCTATGTAGCCCCCTCTTCAATTAATGAATAGGTTTTTTTAGTCAAAAAAAAAAAATCTTTGAGGTCGGTTTTTCTATTGGACCAGGGTTTGTTATTCGGGCTTCATTAGGCGGAGGTTTTGTTTTGGGCCGTGTAAAAGAAGACTACTTCACCAAGTAAAATGGGTAGAGTTGTATATGTTATAATTCGGTACGGGTTTTGGATGAAACCAGAACTGAAACTAAGGATAACAGTTTTCACATTTCTAAAACTGTTCCAAACTATTTTATAACGGTTTAGTAAAAAACCGAACCAAGACGGTTCGGTATAAAGATCGATTTTTTAAAAATAAAAATAATATTAGTATTTAGTAGATATGAATCATAATAACCGTTTATAATTCATACCTCGTGTATGGTTAGAAAAATCTGTTTATATGGCATCTCGTTAATGTTTGTAAACAAACAATTGAAGGGTGGAAAATTTTATGTTCATAGAGTGTAGAGTTGATTGATTGAATAATTTCAGCATTATCATGTTCGAGAATAAACTCCATAAAACAACTAATAAAATGAAATGATTAAAATAAATAATAAAGAGAAGTGGTAGAATTAATTAGGTTAAGCCATATTTTAATGGACATAAATGAAAGAATTTTTAATGGTTAATATTAATGGAATTTCAGTTCGATTTTGTGTTAAACCAAAACCAAACCAAAATCAACGGTTTTCATAAAATTAAAACCATACCAAACCGTTAGATAGATGTTATATTTCGATTTAGGCTTTAACAACGGTGTGGTTTTACGGTTTGTACCGTATCATGTACAACCCTAAGTATGGGTAAAGATTATAATGTAGTATCCAAAAATAGTATGAGACTGCCTAAATATAATTTGTCATTCTAGTATATAAGAACAAGAGCATCCACACCACAATGTTAGAGCGTAAAGGTTATTGTTAAATATTAAAAATACCAATTAAATATAATATTTTTGTGTGTGACCATAATGGGAGATCGTCGTCTTGTTTTTGAACATGGTCTATAACACTTCATGTAACTAAGAGAAGTCTAAACTATGCAAGCAATTTAAAACCCTGTCTGGTTTGTGGAGGCATCTTGAACAGAGCTTGTAATGTACCTGATGTGTTGTAAACTATGCCTAATTTTTAGAAGGTGTTTTAAATTTCTTATTTAATTCTTTGTAGGGGTTTTAAACTGCGTATAAGAGTAAAATGGGCTAAATGGGGTTAAACATCGCGCCTTGTTTGAAACAACGCCAACAGTTATGGTGTATATTAAAACATCACTCCATCGTAGAAACCGCGGGAGAACCTCGGGACGGGGGCAGCCGTACCGAACTCCATAAGTCCCTTCTCCGAGTGGAGTGGTCAAGAAGAGGAAAGGGGAAAAAATGTGCAAAATTGGTTATTTTTTGTGGATATCAAATCCACAAGCCGTACAAAGATAACTTCTTAATAGTTAATTATTAAAGAGTTATCATTTACAAATAAGTTTTGAAATCATCACTTGACTGAGAGGAATTAGGAACATTTTTAACTAGTATGAATTCATTTATAAAAACAAAATCTAGTTATAACTTACATATTCATGATCTTCTATCAGAAAGTCTGGTAAGAAAATTCTAGTATGAAATGGAAGGGGTTAGGCACCTATCAATCGCTCATCATATGATTAGCTTCTACTTCGTAATTAAAGGAATAAATGATTGTAACCTGTTTTTATCAAAATGTGTATATGCTTGCTTGTGACTATTGACCCATAACTTATGACTTGCAGAAGAACGAGAAAAAAAAATCAATTTTTTAAGACATACAAAGCCAAAGAATAGTTGAGGGTTTAACAAAGCTTCGACTATGGATTTAGACGTCAAGAGTTAGGTCTAATTCTTAGTAATTCAGATGTCAAGGGGATTTAGATCAATTCCTAGTATATTGAAAGTACTAAGAGTCTACTTTGACTCTAAGTTTAACATGATGGTAAAAGATTATGAACAATCTTAAACATGATAGGGATCATCTAAAGTCTAGTTCGACGATTAGACTTAATCATTATAATTTAGGGAAATTCTGGATGTAGTAATAAAGACATAAGGACAATTCTAAGCATGAAAGGGTATCACCTAATAGTTTAATTTGACTAGGGTTTCAATGTTAGAATTTAGGATAACTCTAGATGTGGTAACAAGGAATTTGAGGGCAACTATAAGCATGAAAGGATATCGTCTAATAATCGATTCGACTACTTCAATGCTAGAGTTTAGGACAACTCTAAATATAGTGGCAAATAATTAAAAGCAATTGTAAGGTACTAGCAATTTAATGCTAGTCTCTTAAAAAGTTAAAAGACAATACTTGATTGACTAATTCAAAAAAAAAAATGAGCTTTTCGGATTTTAAAACTAATTAATAACAATCTAATAATTAAGTTACCAATATCTAATGGTTTTAGGTGAAAATACAAGAGTTTTAAGAATGAAAAATGAATGTGTATATTATTCTTTGTCTTTATGTAAAAATGTAAAAGTTTCAAATTTGAAAAAAGAATGTGTATATTATTCTTTTAGTGTTGAAAATAAAAATAAAAAATCTTTTTCTTTCTTCCCATGTTTTCTCTCTTCTTACATATTCTCTATGCTTTTCTTTCTTCTTCCTTAGCACCCTCTCTTATCGAGCTTTCTTATTGTGTTTTTCTTACCATATTATCCTCGAGCCTTTTTTTTATTTATGGAAATATGGGTGGGTTATGTTGATGGTACTAGAGACAAAAAGATAAAATTAGTACGTTGAATTTTTGAAAAATAAATGGTTTTATTTTGTTGGGTGTAAAGGAGTGGATGGAGAGATGTTGGTTAAAGTGAAGGGTTAATTGATGTTTGATACCTAAATTTTGTCAAAGATTAAAATTTTTAGATAAGATATAATTAGTTAATATCTGATGAGATTTTAATTATACCGCAAGAGCACGGTTGTTGATGAGACAATATGCAAGCACGATTCGTTCCACATGGATTTCAGACTTGCAATTTCCAACTTTTATTAAATTAATGTCCTAATGGCAAAATTTAATTGTTAATTATATTCTAAAATTAAAATGAGTAAAATACTAAAATTGATATACAATTGAAAGAAAACCTAAGATGTTGAGATTTCATCACTACTATACGTACTAGATGTGTGCAACCATTCTCTATAATTTTCTCAAAATAATACTCAAGACGATTTCGGACAAAGTATTTACGTCTTGGAAAATATATCTTTTCAATTTATTTATTTTTCTCAAAGGATTAATAATCATTTGCACTATAAAATGCTATTCTATAAAAAGAATATTTAAAACAATTAATTAAGCATCAAAGGACACATGAAGAAATTATTATCATTATTAAACAAGAAATATGACCAAGAGAATAATTATATAAAATTGTCATAACATGCTAGCAAACACAATAGGACTTCCTCTCTAATCCTAAGGAAGAAATCTAGCTATTCATGGCACAAGAAATACAAAAAAGTAGAGAAGAAACCATTTATTTATAATTTTAATTGAAAATTACAAGAAAGAACTGACCATTTGCATGTTCTGTATGTATTAAAGTTAAAACTTTCGCAGGGACTGTAGTAGAAACTGTCGTTGTAGCCACTGAAAAGACCACGATTTTCAACGACAGTTTTCTACCGTGGTTATTTCTTCTTCTTCCTCCTCCTCGCCTAAAAACCCTAAATTGTAGAGATTTTTTTCTGTGGATTTTTTTCTGCGTTCCTGACAGAAGCCAGTATCCCCCAAATGGTCTCTACTCGACTCCCTTTTTATACTACACAACCAAAATCTTCTCTTTAATTCCATCTTCTCGGCATATCGAATCTCCTCAAGAAATCTTATCGGGAATATTAACCTCCCTGTTTTAATGAGAAACAACTATTTACACAATTCTGATTTCTTTCTTCTCGTTTACTTATTTCCTTGGCAGCAATACTCGATGATTCTAAGTTTCTCACGCTTTCCAAATCTTCTCAAGATATATATTATTTCCAAAGATATAGGTATTTTCACGTAAACTGAAATTGAAGAGAGTTTAAGATTTCCACGATTTTATTTTGATCTTCTTTTAATCTCGTACATCTCTTAATAAGGCAAGAAAATCTTATTATCTAAAAACTCTTCAATATGTCTGAAATTCATTCATAAAACTTCCATAGATAGAAGATATAAATTCCCGCCAAAATCTACTTTGAAATTCAAAGGAGTGGGTGCCCGTATCCAATGTATGGGGGTCTTTATCAATTGTCATGGGTGTCTTTAACACTTTTTGTGGTGCCTTTAACATTTTTTGAGCCGATTTTTCCATAATTACTTATTCCACAAAAATACTAAAATTAATTAAAATAACATAATTAATACAAAAGTTGAGTAATAACATTATAAATATAAGCTCAAATAAGACACAGTATTTTGTCTATCAATATCGTTAACGGTTCCTTTAACACATGATTTACTTGAGAAATATTTGTGATTTACCAATCAAATTGAAGAACCCTAATTCATGTTCTTTCTCAAATTGAAGAATCCCAAATTGATTAACCCCAAATTGAAGAATCAAAAATTAAAGATGAACCCACGACAAATTCGAGCTTCTAAGTTGCAATTGTGTGACAGATTTAATCAATTACACCATACTGGACAATCTCTGAATAAATAAATAAATATATATATAAATTTTTTTTTTTGATAAGTATCTATTATTTAATTTGATCCATTGATCCAAGGACTTACACTAAGATACTTTTGCTGATATCAAATACACATAGTCATTATATACAAAACTACACGGGATTCAAATTCCCATACCAAATCGATCTACATACAAAAATCAAATATCATATCCTCAATTAAATACCATTCCTTCTGATTATTGATGTTTTTTAAAGAAGAAAAATTCACAAAACTAAGCTAGCTGATGTTGTCGTTGTTGATTTTGATTCTGTGAAGACTTAAAAGAAAAAATAGAAAAAAAAGAAGAGAAGAAGGACGAAGAAAAAATGAGGTTTAATCAAAAGGCCATGAAGATGATTTGGTCGATATAAGATTTTGGTATGACAAGCTGGAGAGAACCCTAGAGTCCGGTTGATGCTTTTAAGTTTGAGAGTGAAGAAATATAGAAAGAAACATGTTTTTTTAATCCTAGCCATCAATTTTTAAGATGGGTGTATATCTAATACGGATCTTCCATGTATACAACGATTTAAAGACTTGGTTAGTCATTGTTACCAAAATACAAGATATTTTAGTATTACTTATTTAATTGACTGAAAGTTTAACTTACCGGAGCCAACGCGGGTTAACATGAAGTCCAAGTACCAACTACTACGTCGGACAAAGGTTAGACCAAACGCTAACTTTGGAAAAAAAACCTAAATAACAATCATCAATCAACCCTAACAACATGTTTGGATGGTGAAAAGGGAATCATATTTATGGGAATCATATTTCCAAGAAAGGGAGAATCCTGAAACCACCATCCCGTTTTGAAATCCCTTACATTTGGGGAATCATAATCATATTCCTCTTATATTCTTATCTACTAAAATTGTATTCTTAGGAAATTGATTTCATTTTCTCCAACCAAACATGCTGAATAATATTTTTTTTTATTTTTTTTATTTTTTTTTGGGTTGCGGATTATGAGTGAGGGGGTGTGGGAGAGTTTTCTTTTTCGTTGGGATACGATGGATGAGAGATGGAGCGGGGTTTTAAAAAATATTTTATTTTTCTTTTGTTTTTTTTTTTTGTTGATTTGTTAAATCATGAAATATATAGTTTTTTTTGGTGTATGCGTCCATGTGCGAAAACCCTAAGCAAGGTTTGTAAACCCTAGCTTGCTTAATTATACGAGATAGAAACCCCAAATTATCATGTCTCAATTGCTGTGGAGGATGAGTCATTCCCCATGTGATAATATCCTATGGGTCATGATTTAGATGTTATCTGAGAATTTGATATTTTGGTCACGTCTCAAAGAACTCCACTTGCTATAACGACTCATGTTGATGTTTGATGTATGGTTCTTCGCCAATTCCCATTTTTTTGTATGACTAGAGATTTTCATTGGTGGGGAGGTGCTTGGCATTATGAGCAAGATTTTTGTAGTGCTTGGGATCGAGTTTCCATGGCGGATCAATGATGCTCTAGGTGTTGGAGACGTCTGTAGAGAACCATGTCGAGTATTTATCTGAATGTCTTCATGGATATGATAAAGTTAGGCTTATGTCTCTGATAGGTATCTTGACAAGGACCTAGCTGGGTTTTGTAGTAAATTATCTACGTAGATCGAATTTTCTTCCAGAGGGTGATCAACCGAGCTCGAGAGTAGTATATGTGATTTAGGGATAACACCGCACTGAATATGCTTCAGGGCTAACAGAGCAAGCAGTTTGTGTTGACGCAGTTGGAAATCTTTTAGGTACGTTCTCATGTAGAGAAGTATTGTTTTTGACCTGGAAAAGATGCAAGTGGCAGTGTCAAAGGTTGTCCTTCGATGACTATGCCTAACCTGACATTTGGAGTACTCCGACGAGCTGGTCTACTTCAAAGATGGGACTTTTACAAAAAAAATATCCAATAAGAGCCATGCAGATGAGTAATGCACATCTTGAGTGGTAGAAATCTGCGGCCTTGAATCATTCTTCTGCTTACTTAAGTGACAATATTTGGTTGTGACTGTATGTCAAATAATTAAGTGTTTATTAAAGTGGTTTCCCTCGCGAGTTTCACTACGACGAATTTCTTTTCCTTTGAGAAGTTTGTTTATGTTGAATAGAGCAGGTACTGAGGCAGCAGGTCGCTAACAACTTTGTGAAGTTTTGGAAATATCAGAAGACAAGGATTTTCTAGTAGATCTCTGTATACAGGGATTTTCTAGTATGTTTCTATTAACAAGTAGCATGTCATGGATGCAAATCTCCACTAGGTATAACTCTGTTGCGTTCTGGTCATGACCAGTTAGGGCCTTAGTTCCTTCAAGAAGAGCGACACATTGTATCTCGATTGGATAAGGTCGGTAGAGCGAATCTATAACGTCTTCCTTAGGTAACGAACCTAAAGTAGTCTTTCCAATAGCTTTCTACCTTTATCTTGTATTTGATGAAAAAACGAACCCAATGGGAAAAAAACGAGGTCATTCGGATAAAAATAAAAGAGTTATGAGCGAAATAATGAAGTGCAAGAAACTTCCATAGTCCTCTACAATCAAGTCATGGACACTTGACCTAGCCTATTTTGAAGTATTTTTTTCGTCAAAAAACATTGACTTTTGAGAGTTATCAAGCCAATGAGAGTGACGAGGCCTGCTGGATACTTGCTTATTTATTTCTCAAGTTCATCTTAAGCATCATTTTCACCAGTAAGGTTAATTGCAGAGTGATTCTCATTCGTGATATTCTTAGGAGTTTCAGTACCCTTTCTTTGGTAAACGTGTGTTTGATATAAATTTGTTGGGTCTAACCCTACTGATTGTTCTGCAAGCGTCTTCAAATGAGTTATGGTGTCGATATAATTTTTTATAAGATTTTGTTTAGTCCATTGGAGCTAGCCTTGGTTCTTAGCCAACGTTTTCAGGGTTTAATAGTGAACTTTCATGGAGGTGGGTCACTGGGATGTTTTTGCTATGGATATTAGCGACTGGAGAGTCGAATTCCTTCCTAGTAGTGACCAAAGTTGCGATCTACGACTATGACTAAGTGGAAAACCTCACATTATGGCCGAAAAAATGTAAATACCTAAAACTGGGTGAAGGGTATAATTGAGATTTAGGATTTTAAGTGTGAGTTATAGGAGGTTGAACACGAACGATTCTCTCCTAAGTAAGAGAACTATCCTTTTGAAGACTGCTTCAATCACATGAGAGAGATCAGGATTGTTCTTAGGGAGGGAAATAGAAAAAAATAGAGAAATCAAAATAATTATTTGTTGCAGAAGAATGCTATGTAAGATGTTGTGTCTAGAATGACTGATTGTTGGTCTATTTATAGATGCAAAACCCTGATCTCAAGTTGGGAAGATAAGGATGGAGTGACGTGACGAGCACTCCTTCCGAAGTTAAATGAATAACCAAGGATGGGATGAGCTTTATCCCTTGATTCCCGTAACATTCTCGACTGAATGTTCTCTTTAACAGTGAGAAAATATAGCTGGTAACCGAATGACCATTTTTCCATACAAAAATTACCATCTACAACAAGGAACAATTCTAATTTTGATCAACTTAATAAGACTAGAGATCACTTAAAAGGAACTAAAAAAAGAACCAGAGAGAGAACTGAAATAGTATGATCTTATCTTCTCTCCATTCTTTTTTATATAATAGAAGATTGACGGATCCTTCAAGCATTTTTCTTCTCTTGAAATGACTATATCATCCTCCCCACATTTTATATCTACCTATAACAACAACAGTGCTTCACCTTCCAACATCAACAACTGTAAGATCCTCGAGTTTCAAAATGAGGAGAAGAATTTCATATTTTAGTAGAAGATTGCTGAAATTTTACCGTTTTATCCTTCTCTTTGAACAAACAAAATCTTTATCTTCATTAATTTTTACCTACAGAAAATAAAACAAAAATCTTTCTTTCTCTTAGATTATCTGTCATTATACCTATACAACTCTCTTCGAGATACCTTATCCATTTTTGGGTTAAATTAACCAAGATCCAAAAGTTAAGAATCGATTGTTTTACCCTTCAATCACGATCGTATGTACATATTTAATGGTTAAATTAACGGAACGATGATCAATTAATTTATGCAATAGATCTCTAATGTAATAGGATGTTTAGATGAGTTAAAAGTTAAAGCAAAAACATGCTAATCAACCTATGGTTTTATGTGTAGGATAGGTGAAAAATATCTATTTGTTTTTATTACCACAATGTCCCTTATCATCTCAGGAGTATGGTGTAACACTTGTTTGTTCGTCCCATGGATAGTAAAAATTGGTCCCCTTATAGCAGCCATCTTATTTAACTTGTAAAAAAACTGAATGTTACTGACACTCGGCCATATTGATAAAGGCTGCACGACACACAATCTCCCTCAGTTCTTCGCTCTCCTGGGATAACCTGAACTCAAAGACTCAAGAGTCTCTGTTTAAAATTAGGGCATCCTTCCTGATAAACTCAGTTGGTTTAAATTTCTTTCATTTTCTTGGTCTGAATTTCTTTCATTTGTAAGATAAATGGAATATTCACTTTGGGGACATTTGCCATTGTTGATGAGATCAAATTCCAAAGAATCAATTGAATACATATTTCAAGCTCTTTGGAGAACAAGAAAAACTGGTCTTGATTCTACTGATCGTGATGTTATCAAAGATATGCTCCAACTTGACCATGCAAACGATCTTGATCCAGTAATTACTAAACCCCTCTGTTTCCCCCCCTTTTTTATTTGGTAACTTTTTAGGGTTTATGTTTTGAATTTAGGGTTGTTGCACGTATCCAACTGGCTCAGGCGTTTGCTAATTGTATCAAGAAGTCTGGGTTCGAATCCCACTTGCATCGGGATTGGTGGGATTTTTTTTCTTTCTAATGCCCAGTTCCTTGTTTGTGCAGCTATTGGTATGTTTAAGGATGTTGATAAGAAGATGTATCAATGAAAATGATATCCAAAAGCTGTTTCCTAATGAAGTTTCACCGGAATTACAAAGATTATTAACGATTCTATTTCAGAAATTTCAAGGAGAGTGGAGAAATGATGAATACAAGGATCAGGTTTGCCAAATTTAATTGAAGAACAGTACTCGCCATGTTGCGTTTGAGCTTCAATTCGGTGACGTGACAAAGTATTTTTTAGGGTTCTGGCATCATATTTGTTTAGAAAAGAATAAAGCTTATTCAGGTTTTTGTGTGAATATTACTTGTGCAGGGAATTTTACCTCGTTTAAAGACAATGACATGGAATATGGCACATCACGACACAGAATCAGCAGATCCTGCTGCAGTTATAAATTTGAAGGTATTTGACTATACAGTGGTGGCATACGTTAATTACCGGTTACGTCAGGAATATTTCACAGGTCTAGAGCGTTACCAATAGTCAATCTGTAGATAGAAAGACTGTAATGGTGATGCAATCTGTTATTTTGTTTTCTGAACTCATATCTCAAATATACTGCAGCTCCTAGATGATACACAATCTGTATTAGGTGAAACAGAAGTGAAATTTCAAGTGGAAAAAGACACTCTACAAACAATGCTGAAATCCATGTCTTGCATAAGAGATCAGTTGTCTAATACGGTAAACATTTAACACCATTACTAAGTCACTTTTTTGCATCTAATATATATAACTGACACACACTTCAATTTCAGCTGTTATTGCTGACATTATTTTTTCTGTGACATTTCTTTTTCAGGGTGGGACTTCTAATGGACAAGCTCAAGCTCAAGAAACTAGTTTACTATAGTTAGTCAAGATATTTTAATCTAGAGGTCAGATCTTTAAATTTTCAGTGACAAGTGCTGCTAGAGATCGTAAGTCTGATTTGTGATGCATTTGGACCATGTACGTGTACAATTTTGTTCAATTTATCTAAAAAACCTTAGTACATAGAACTTTATTTTACACACTTTCTGTAGTTGCTTTCTTTGTCTGTGTTTAGACTATCTCATCTCTAAGTCGGTGACATGGTCCTGAATTTTCAGAAGACCAGCTTAAGAACAAAAAGAGAACCAGATCAACTCGTATTTACATAGAAAGAACACCAAAAGATACTAAGTAATGAAATTCTGGAGAAATCAACTCCATACTGTTGTTGAACATGAATTATTACACAACTACGAAGCAGTGTCCTATCAAAATGAGAAGATGCGTAAGTTAGAATGTGCACCAGTTAGCAATCAGGAGGCAGCAACCCATCGCTCGTTTATGTGCTCTTCCCATGATTCACATGAGCCTTATTTGTTTAGTGAATCAGGTCCATATTTCCTGCTAAAGTATGTATATCTTACTTGTTACAATCCACCAAACTCCATCCTGGTATCTTCTTCAAACCTCCATCTTTCATTTCCTCCCTAAGCCTCAACACGTCAACACAACTTCCAGCGTCTGCATACATGTTAGACAGAACAATGTAAACCCCATGATTTTGAGGTTCCATATAGAGCATCTTCTTAACCACTTTCTCTGCAACTTTGATATTCCCGTGGTCCTTACATGCTCCCAACAAAGCTCCCAAAACAACAATATCAGCTCCACAGAGCATCCCATTTATCAACTCCTCGGCCTCTGCTAATTTCCCTCCTCGGCCGAGAAGATTGACCATGCACCCGTAATGTTCAACTTCGGGTTCAATTCCGTATAGCCTCTTCATGGAAAGAAAAATTTCCTTACCAACTTTGAGCAAACCAGCATGGCAACAAGCAGATAAAACCCCTACGAAAGTAACATTATTCGGAGCAATTTTTGCCTTCTTCATCTCCTGAAACAGTTGAAAAGCTTCTTCAGCATGCCCATGAACAGCTAACCCACAAATCATGGCATTCCAAGAAGCAGTATTTCGCTCCGGCATCTTGTCAAACAAACTTCGAGCCACAGAAATCTCCCCATTCTTGGCATACATGTCAACTAAAGCAGTTCCCAGGATCAAACCCACTTCAATGCCCTTCTCTTTCATATAAACATGAACCTGTTTTCCCATCTCCAAAGAACCCGATCGAGCACAGGCAGACAAAACAGAAGACAAAGTCGCACCATTGGGTTCAACTCCTTCACCAAGCATCTGATCAAACAATGCCAAAGCCTCGTTCGAGCAAAAGTTTTGCGCATACCCACAAATAATGGCAGTCCATATTAACAATTTCCTTTCAGGAATTTCTTCGAACAACTTTCGAGCAGCACCCATATCGCCACCAACACAATAACAACGAATCAAACCATTAACAACATACAAATCCAACTCTACTCCAAACTTCAAAACATCTCCATGAATCTGTTTGGTGAGGTTTAGCGAACAACAATTAATACAAGCCTTTAAAACAAAAGGAAACGTATATTTACCAGGTATAAGAACTAGTTTTCTCATTTTGATATAAAGAATTATAGCTTCAAGTGGGTTTGAACTGCTAGCTTGAGCTCTAATCATAGTATTGAACATAAAGGAATTAGGTTCATGAGTAGTGTTAAATACTTTTAGCGCGTATTAAGATCGCCAGAGTCAGAAAGAGCACAAAATGAAATTATTCGACTTGCAGCGAAGTCGTCATGAATGCGATCAGAGACGATCATTTGAGCATGGATTTGTTTGAGTTGGTTCATTGAAGTACACTTGTCTGCAAGAAGAGAAAGATGTGGAGGCATTGGTGGTGGTAGTAATGAAGGAGCTGACTTCTGGGTATGAAATGATGCAAGAAAGTTGGATGATTGTCTCTTGAAGAGACGTGGTTTCAGCGGGAACATTCAGTCAGCTGAGAACATCATTTCCTTCTGCTTTTCGCTTGATCGGAGATAATAATGACCTGATCGCAATATAACCGTGACTACTATTTTTTCTATAACTTATGTAGAGAACAAATATAACAACGGTTCAGTGTAAGTTATGCAATAGCAATAACCATAGACTACTGAAATACGTTTAGGTGAATGAGTTCCTCAGATAATATCATTGAGCAATCATACCACCGTTATCTAAAGAAGTGCAGTGTAAAAAAAGCAAACAACTAAGTTAACACTTAACACAAGAA
>JAJJMC010031110.1:2626647-2673606 GCA_023531435.1 Papaver californicum | reverse complement strand
TTTTTTTTTCATTTCTTGTTGAGTTGCGACTTTTGCGTGTGTTACTCGTCCGTTACTCATTGTTCCTGCTTATGTCTGCACTGAATGAATATCCCGCAGAGTCTTCTGATAGCCATGCTGTTATTCCGCAATCTTCTAAGCGTACGCGAGGTTCTGGAGATATGCTTGATGAAGTAAGCGGTTGTTCTTTCCCTTTTCTTATGCTTTAGCATGGTTTATAGTTGTCCCCAACACTTACTGATTCAAGTTTTAGTTAGTGCAGAATCCAAAAAGACGCAAGGTGCCTTCCAAATCTACCAACTCCTTTGTTCCTAGAGTTGAGAAGGAGGTGGATGGTAAAGAATCTAATGGTGTTTCGGATGATGATAATGCTGGTGGTGTTCTGTTTGACCAAGAGATTTCTCTTGAATAAAGTAACGTTAAGAAGACTGTTGTTGTCGTTGGGAATGCTATTGTTGATCAAGTCACGATTATTGTTGGGGTAAATGCTAGCGCAAGAGGAATTAGTGAGGGGTTCTTTAAATCCTTTAGAAGTTGTAGAATCATTTTCTTCGAATGAGGATTTGGTTGCCTCCTCATCTGCTACTTTGCAGTTAACCCCATAGGTTAAGGGTGTTTCGGGTGATCAAGGTGGTGCATCGGTTGAGTCCGGTAATCTTTCCGGGCTCAAGCTTAAGTTAAGTTTTGGATCATTTTCTTTTGATAAAGGGCCTACTGCTGCTAAGGAACCGATTTCCACTGCTTCAAAAAGAACTCAACTGCCTCCTCTTCTCCTCCTAAGCTGCAAGTGAACTGGAACAACTTTTCTCCCGTGAACAACACAAGAGATGAAGCTTGGCTGAATGCCCCCACATCCAAGGCTGGATGCATTTGGATCCAGTTACAATGGCTTATTTCACTGAGGCAGTGGCGGACACTAATGTGCTTACCGGATCTTTTCAAGTGAGTTCGTCCATTCCTCCCCAAGCTTCCGCTATCATGACTGATACGGTGAGTGTTTATGCGTCTGTGTAACCTTGTGCAGATGCTGGCACTCATGCTGAGATTATTCCTTTCACGGCCCAAAATAGCAGGTGTGTCTACGTTTGTTGATAAGGGCAAAACTTCTACTAGCCACATGGATTTCAATGTTCATGGTTCTGATGACTCCATTTTGGAGTGGGTTCTGAATGAGTCCAACTTAACTTTTCCTGGTTCTCCATTGCAAGGAAAAAATTCTATTGCTGACGCTGCTTACTATCAGCAGCGTACAAATTTCGCAAGGACCTAAAAGTTGTACTTTAATCAAGCCCGTTATGCTGGTTCTATATTTTTATGCATAAGTGCCTGATGTGGAGGTGAAATTTATGGAATCGTTTATTGATGGTCATGGCAATTTCTTGCCCCAGTTTACACATTTCCTGGTATGTATATTTCTTTCTTACTCTGATTCGTTTCTCGCTTCTTTTTAACCTTGTTGATTGACTTTACTTACCCTTTTTAAATGGCGCAACATCAAGAGTACGACTATCGTCTATTCAAATTGTATTGTGTGAAAGCTACCAAGTATGCTACTCTTCTTAAACAAGCCCAGATTGATCATGACTTAATGAATATTCAGTTGGATGGGCTGAAAAAGAAATTTGAAGATCAAGGTGTGACTGGTGATCTTGAGGATGCTCTGCGTCAACTGAAAGAGAGTAAGAAATCTTTGGTTGATGTTCAGGCGACTCGTGATGCTACTTTACGTGCATGCGCCTAGCTGCGGTTGCTGTGCATAAGGCAGTTGATTCTTCTTACGCAGCTGAAATCTCTAAAGTTTTAGGTCCGTTGAGGTTTTTACCTCTTTTCTCATAATATCTCAACCAACTCTCCTTTTATTATGAGTCCCTGCTTAATTCTAGGAACCATTGATTATGAGGAGATGTTAAACCTTCGTAAAGATAAATTTCTCCTTAAGCAAGATCTCTGGCAATCTCAAAAAGATAGCGAAACCTTGCCCCTTGAGCTAAGTCAAGCCACAGCCAAGGCGGATCTGTTAGCCTTGCAAGTTCGTGGACTTGCAGATGAGAGGAATGATTTTCATAACAAGTGGATGCACTTATGCCAAGGTTACGCGTCCATTGTTAACTGGAAAAATGATGTTATTGCCAACCAAAAGAACGTCATTACTGACTATGAGAAATGTTTATCTTGTGTTCCTTCCCAGTCTATGCTTCGTTTGGATTTGAATAAACCGAAGGATGCGCTTAGCAAGGTTACTGAAGAAAAGGCGCAACTACAATTGGATATCATCAATCTTAGGAATGAGCTTTCACATACCCATAAGGGCTTGGATGATGCTATATGCGAGATTTCCTCCAAGAAATCTTCTTATGATACTCTTAGCCGTAAAATGGAGGCTATTGAAGAGAACTTCCGTTGTTTATCTTCCAAAAACACTTCCATTCGCTTAGATAAAAGTGAAGTTGAGCTCGAGTATGGTCCTTTGCCTGAGGATTATAGTCGCGTTGATGCTGAGAGAGATGAATTTTCTCATGCCTTAGAGAAATATCTTTCTCATGCGGGAGGTAGCTATTTTTGCTTACTGTTCCTTCTCCTCATTACCTTTTTATTGCTTAACCCTTAATGCTCGTTTGCACAGAGCTTGAAGATCGCACAAAGGGTTTGAAATAGAGGATTAAAAATTTGGAGGGTGAGGCTGTAGGGATCAAGGCATAGGCTAAGAAGAAAAGTGATCTCTCTGCGCGAAACCTTCATTTGGCGGAGACTCATGATTAACAATTTGAATCTCAGAACCAATTGCTGAGCAAGGAACTTGAGGAGCTGTGCAAGTCCATGGCTACGAATTTATCTACTCGTGCAGCGGAGTTGAAGAATATTTACCAAGTTTCTATGGTGGAGCAAGTTAATGCTATCCTTCGCGATGTTGAGAGTCGAATCCCTAATCTCAAGCTTCATGTTGTTACCGCTGAAGACTAGTCTAGATTTGTTGCTACTTTTGCTGCTCAAGTGAATGAGCTTTTGATAGACACGTTTATGTGTCTAATTCGTTCTCAATCTTTATAATGTTGGAACCAATTTTGTACTAATATTGTCATTTTATTGTATTTGTAGGTATTTTTGAAGAAATAAATATGTGGGAAAAATTGGCTCAAAAAGTTATAAAGGCACCCATAAAAATACTAAAGGCACCACCATAATTTATAAAGGCACCCATGCCTTGGATTACGGGCACCCACCTATTTTAAATTCAAAAACTAGGCGGGAAACTATCTTTTCTCTTCCGCAAATATGTGTTTGCATTTATGAAGATATTTTACGTGATTTTGGGATTAAAACAGAGAATATTCTAGTCTTATCAAGAGTGAATTGCACATAATCAAAAGATACGTGAACTCAAGACAGAGTATCAAATCAGATCACGAGAGTTTATGAGAAAAAAATACTCGAGTATATTCTCTGTTAATGAAGAATCTTTGAAGATTAAGTGGTATGTGGTGTATAAATAGGAGTTGTGGGAGTTGTAGAAGAGGCAGAGAGTCTTGGGGTAGAGCTTAGGAGGTAAATAGAGCGATCAAAATCAACTCAGAAAAATTGTTGTTGCTGCTACATGAAGAACAAGGAATATGCAACGGAATCTTCAGCTAATCGGCCACAATTTCTTCATCGGTTTGCATCGAATATTGTCGCAATTGCAACGTTTATTTTGAATTGTAACAATTTCTTCAACCCGTTTACAACGGATATTGTTATATCTGCAACATTTATTTTCATCTCTTCTGTAACAGTTAGTCTGTAACGTCTATAAACATCGCAAACTCACTGTTTTCTTTGTTTTACTCCATTTTTATCATTTGTAAACATTTTTTGATCCATGAACCATAATTTTGAGCAAGTGATTAATATGAGGAGCTAAACCCCATCTCTGAGGCGACGGAGGAAGCTACTTTTCCAAAGATTATGTAGTAATATTTATTTAATTAATTTATGCAATTCTTTTATGATTATTTGCCTTGGTTAAAAATTGATTTAATGATTTTTATTAAGCAATTGTGATTTCGTGAGATGGTACATGCTTGGCCTAGGTTTTAGATGTTTCATGCTTTTGTTATACAATTGTTTTTTTTTAAATCTACTTGTCGCAATATTTTAGAATCAAATTAAATGTAAGAATTGCATGATTATAATTATTGAATTAAATCATTTTAAAATTTGGAATATGGTGGAATCTTAGCCTCAGTTTACTCTCAATTTTGTTATCAATTTTATTTGAGTTTTGCTATTTTTAGTCTTAGAAATTAGGTTTAAAAACAAATCTTCACAAGTCTAGAACGAACTTTATTTACCACAACTACAAAATCATCAGTTTTTGGCGCCGCCGACGCGGACTTGTTTTTAGAATTATTTTTAGGTTAATTAGTTTAGTTAGATTTTTATTTTATTTTTTATTTTTATTTTTATTTGTTCTATTTTACGTTTTTGGGTATTTTCTTTGTATTACAGGTTTTGGATCAAAAAGAAATTGGAGATAAGATTATATTGATTGATTAAAGACTTGGAGTCAAAGCCAAATTGAAAAGAACGGAAAAAGAAGACAAGATTTTTTTTAGTTAATTTTTTTAATTTATTTTTAGGTTTTTTTTTATTTAGAAAATTGTATTAGGAAATTCTTATTATTTTTATAATTATTTTATGTATTTTTCTGTTTTTTTTTCTTCTTATTTTTTGACTTTGGACTTTTGAAACCCTACGGAAGGGTATTTAAATATAAACTGCAACAGGGAAGGACGACAATTACGATATTGTCTCGGCCCCTCGGGTTCGTACACTGACACAGGAGTCGGTGGCCCGAGTCGACTACAACCGATTCATCCCCCGTCTGGTACGGGAGGTAAGACTCGATCCCATGCAAGTGGGTTTACTGTATTCCTTCTATGCATATATATTGAGGAATTGAATACGGATTTATTTTCTAGTAAATGGCAAGGATTGGCCATATAAGATAAGGACTCGGATTTCATCACCAATTCCTTCTTGCCCTCCTTAGAAACACGTTACCTAACGCGAACCTAATCCTTAATTTTGACTAGAAAGAAGACTAATAGGGTATCGAGCTTATTGAAAAATCATTCAAAATGACTGTATTGGTTACTTTGTTAGCCTAACTTAAAGTTCAGGAAGATTATTTTAAGTTGATTAGAGCCGCCTTGTAACCCAGGGAAAAGTTTCCAAAGAGGCAGGGTTATCAAAGCTCCTTAGAGCTTATCCTGTTTCTATTCATTTTAATCTAATTCGGATCGTTATGAGAGATTCGCTAAAACTGTAACTAGTTGCCTTTTGGAAGAATAAAAGTTGGTCTAGAAACAATCTAAGTGGAGCCATCATGTTTTTTTTCTTCTAGATTCAATAGGTTTGATTTGGTTGAGTCGGCCTTGTTTGTGTTTGTTTAGAATTCCCTTCCAATTAGGAGTTATTTATTTGCATGCTCAGGCTGCCTAAAATCTTGAGTGAGCGTGCCTGGAGAAGAGATTCTATTGGTCGTTTGATCAGTGACGAGAATAGAAACTCTGTCGTTGAAATTGAGAATTTAGGAAACCCTTCTTTTGAGAGCCCGATTTTTGGAAACTTTGGTTTTGAGAATTTGTCTCTTAGAGAGGAAGTTATTCCCAATTTTCCATTGAATGAGTCTTTGAGAGAAAAAGGCAAGTTCCTTAGTCAACCACACCAACCTTATAGGAGTTGATGAGTTATCTTATGGTGAGAAATCATTAAATCATGTGAATTCAATTAAAACCCTCAGGAGTGGTAGAAATGTAGACAATAAGGTAACCAAGCCCGATAGTGAACATGTTGTAGTTCACCCTTCTGAACTTATAGTTGAAGAGACTGATAAAGTCTGTAAAGAGTCCAACGTGGTTCCCGCTGAGCCCGATTTTGTGCCCAAAGCCCCATTCCCACAACTTTTAGTACCAACTAGGAAGGATGCCAACTTTAATGATATATTGGAGATTTTTAAACAAGTTAACATTAATCTTCCTTTATTAGATGCAATTAGGCAGATTCCTACTTATGCCAAGTTCCTTAAGGATCTTTGTACGCGAAAGAGAAAGCTTAGTGTTCCGAAAAAAGCCTTTATAGCTAGTCATGTGAGTTCAGTTGTCCAGAACAACACAACTCCTAAGTACAAAGACCCAGGTTCCCCTACCATTTCTTGCACAATAGGTAACTACCGTGTAGAGAAAGCGTTACTTGACTTAGGAGCTAGTTTGAACATACTTTTGTATCATGTGTACCTCCAGCTAGGACTTGGTGACGTAAAACCTACCTAGATAACACTTCAGTTAGCTGATAGGTCTGTGAAAATTCTTCGTGGTATTGTCGAAGATGTTCTTATTGAGGTCGATAGGTTTACTTATCCTGTGGATTTTGTTATCCTAGATACCCAACTTGTTCCTGACCCAGAAAACCAGATACCTCTAATATTAGGTCGCCCGTTTTTAGCAAACATCTATTGTGATCATTAACTATCGAAATGGCATTATGAATTTATCTTTTGGTAATATGACTATTGAGCTGAATATTTTCTATATTAGTAAGCAACCTCATGAGCTAGATGACACGTGCATTGAAGAGGTGAACATGATAGGAACATTAGTTCAAGAGTCATTACCAAACATCTTATCTGAAGATACATTAGAGAGTTGTTTAACCCATTTTGGCTTTGATTTTGACGATGTTAGCACCAATGATCAAGTGAATGCTCTGTTAGACTATACCCTTGTGTTAGATACTAATAGATGGAAATCTAAGTTAGAACCACTACCAGTTTCTAATTCTACCTTAATTCATTCGTTAGAAGAGCCTCCTAAGTTGGACCTCAAACCATTGCCAGATACTCTGAAATATGTGTTTTTAGGCCCATCTGAGACTTTGCCTGTAATTGTATCATCCGACTTGGATAGTGATCAAGAAAGTAAGCTAGTGACCGTACTTCAATACAACAAGGAAGCTTTAGGGTGGACCTTAGCACACATTAAGGGTATAAGTCCTATTGTTTGTATGCATCAGATTCATATAGAGGATGACACCAAACCTTCTAGGGAGATGCAACATCGACTGAACCCTAACATGAAAGAAGTAGTTCGAACCGAGGTGCTTAAGTTGTTAGATGCGGGTATTATCTACCCCATTTCAGACAGTAAGTGGGTCAGCCCCGTTCAGGTTATTCCCAAGAAATCAGGTATCACTGTAGTCCAGAATGAAAGCAATGAGTTAATCCCAACCCGAGTGACCACGGGGTGGCGTGTTTGTATTGACTATAGATAATTGAACAAGATCACAAGGAAGGACCACTTTCCCCTTCCTTTCATCGATCAAATGCTAGAGCGATTATCTGGACATAGTCATTATTTCTTGTTTGATGGCTACTCTGGTTATAATCAGATTGTTATTGCCCAGAAGACCAAGAGAAAACTACTTTTACCTGTCCCTTTGGTACCTTTGCGTATAGATGCATGCCTTTCGGGTTTTGTAATAAACCCGCTACTTTTCAGTGCTGCATGATGAACATATTTTCTGACATGGTAGAACGGTTTTTAGAGGTCTTTATGGATTATTTTTCAGTGCTTGGTTCATCGTTTGATGAGTGCTTGCATCATCTGACATTAGTGTTGACTAGATGTAAGGAAAAGAATTTAGTGCTTAATTGGGAGAAATGTCACTTTATGGTTCGATCATGAATTGTTTTAGGGCATATCGTATCTTCTAAGGGTACAGAGGTAGACAAAGCCAAAGTTGACCTTATTAAGAATTTACAGGTTCCCAAAACCGTAAGAGATATTAGGTCATTCTTAGGGCATGCATGTTTTTAACGTCGATTCATTAAGGATTTTAGCTTGATTTCTAGACCTCTTTACAATTTGCTTACAAAAGATATTAAGTTTGTCTTTGATGATGCTTGTTTAGAGGCTTTTGAGAATCTTAAGACTTTACTCACTACCACCCCCATAGTCCAGGCACTTCACTGGAACCTACCGTTTGAAATCATATGTGATGCTTCAGATTATGCTATTGGTGTTGTGCTAGGTCAACGAGAAAACAAACTACTTCATGTGATTTACTATGCTAGCAAAACTCTGAATGATGCCCAAATGAACTATACCACCAAATAGAAAAGGAAATGTTAGCCATTGTTTTTTCCTTAGACAAGTTTAGATCATATCTCTTAGGTTCTAAGGACATAGTCCTTACTGATCATGATGCTTTGAAGTATCTTCTGTCCAAGAAGGATACTAAACCTAGATTGATTAGATGGATCCTTTTGTTAAAAGAATTTTCTCTAGAAATTAAAGATATAAAGGGTGCAGAAAATGTAGTAGCGGACCACTTGTCTAGGCTTGTTTTTGATTTCCCTTATGATTTCCCTCCAGTGAGGGATAATTTTCCTGATGAACAACTTTTTCTTGTTTCCCAATTACCTTGGTATGCGAATATAGTGAACTCTCTTGTTACTAGTCGAATGCCCCAACATTGGGGTAAACAAGATCGTTCTAGGTTTTTAGCCGAGGTTAAGCATTTCTTTTGGGATGATCCTTATCTGTTTAAGTATTGTCCAGACCAGATTATTAGGAGATGTATACCTGAGAATGACTAGTCCAGTATGATCATGCTTGTGGGGGTCACTTTAGTACTAAGAAAACCGCTGCTAAGATATTGCAATGTGGATTCTATTGGCCTTCGTTGTTTAAAGACATCCACCATTACTGTGTTACTTGTGAGCATTGCCAGAAGTTAGGAACCATTTCCCGTAGAAATATGATGCCTTTGAACCTATTCTAGTTATTGAGGTCTTTGACGTGTGGGGCATTGATTTTATGGGTCCTTTTCCTAATTCTTTTGGTTATTTTTTCATCCTTGTCGCTGTAGACTATATGTCTAAGTGGGTTGAGGTGGTTTCGTGTAGAACAAATGACCACAAGGTTGTGGTCCAGTTTTTGAATGGTAACATATTTGCACGTTTTGGTACACCGCGGGCTATAATTAGTGATGGAGGGTCACACTTTTGTAATCGACCATTTAGGCTTTTGATGAAGAAATATGGTATTACCCACAAAGTAGCTACCCAATATCACCCATATACTAGTGGTCAAGTAGAGGTTTCCAACAGGGAGATAAAACATATTTTAGAGAAACAGTTAATCCTAATCGAAAAGACTGGTCATTGAGGCTTACTGATGCCTTATGGGCTTACCGTACTGCGTTTAAGACCCCCATTGGAATGTCACCTTATCGTCTAGTTTTTGGCAAGGAATGTCACCTACCCTTCGAGATAGAGCATAGAGCATATTGGGCTGTAAAGCAACATAATTTTTCGCTTGATAAGGCAGGAGCTCACAGGAAGCTCCAGCTCAATGAGTTGGATGAGATTCGTAGAGATGCATACGATAGTGCTAAGGAGTATAAGAACAAAATAAAACTTGTGCATGATAGAAATATATTAAGAAAGTCATTTTCTCCAGGTCAAAAAGTTCTTCTGTATGATACCCGTTTGCATCTATTCCCTAGGAAGTTACGCTCTTGGTGGACATGTCCTTTTATAGTTCGCTCTGTTTTTCCTCATGGCGTTATTGAGATTGAGACACTGGATGGTAGTAGTTCTTCAAAGGTTAACGGTCAGAGATTGAAACCCTTTTTAGAGCCTTTTCAGGTGATGTTGAGGAGGTCCCTCTGGAGGACCCTGCTTACCTTGATTGACCATCAAGGATGTTGTTGTACATTAGTAAGTTTTTGTAGGTTTTTGTTTTTGTTTTTATCTTATTCTCCAAAGAAGGATTGTTACGCTTCACCCAGGTACTATCTTTCTGACTTACCTCTTTAATCCTCTAGTTACCTATATTTTTGGTATTGCAATTTAATTTGAAACATTGAGGACAATGTTAGGTTTAAGTTTGGGGGTAATGGAGAAACTTTTAGTGGAAATAATAAAAATCCAAACTTGTGAATAATTCAGGGTGACACTAACCATTCTAGATAGATAGAAACTTAGCTCTTTTTCTATAGGAATTGGTGTGCCAAACTAAATGGTCTGTTCATAAAAGGATGCCTAGCTCAAGTGTTAGAAATAACATTATAGTTGTCACCATATATCGAAATCTAT
Source organism: Papaver californicum (assembly GCA_023531435.1). Taxonomy (NCBI): domain Eukaryota; kingdom Viridiplantae; phylum Streptophyta; class Magnoliopsida; order Ranunculales; family Papaveraceae; genus Papaver; species Papaver californicum. The sequence continues at coordinate 2,663,468 of JAJJMC010031110.1, read as the reverse complement.
CTTGATCATATCACCTTCTGTTTTTATTTTTGTAATTTTTGTGTTTCTCTAAGTGATTTGGTGGGGCACCAGTATCAAATTTTTATCACCGCCAGGATGAAGTAGAGTGTTTGAGATCAAGCCCCATTATTGTATTATTTAGAAAAAAAAAAATATCGAGTATTGACACTTTGGTAACAATATATGTGTGTTCTCCCTGTCTCCGTCGCCTAAGCAAGCGTGGAATGCAGGATCCATGAGAACTATCATGTACGATGCTGATAAGGAGCATGCGCTTGGATTCATTTGATCCAATCATGTTGTCAGTATATTTAAAATATTTTCAATAAATCGACCGCTGGGACCCTTGTACATACCAGCCGAATCGATGTTAGTTTAAGAAATAAGACTAGTGGGAGCGTATCTCAAGCCATTCATCTTGGCACTGACCTTCATACAGATATGGGAAACACCGTTCACCATAGTCAACACGCGCAAACTTCATTTTTTCTATATCCATCTTCTAAATCTTTTCATGTGATTGTACTTTGATAGATTCTGAGTATTGTGGCTGAACGACTATTTAAGTAAAGTTTTGAATTCTTGTATGAATTTTAGTACGCTGAGTGAAACTCGTGTATAACAATTTGACTCATATAGGGTAATGATTCTTATAGGCGAAGAATTTAGTATGCCAACTGAATAGTTTGTTTAGTGTCTATCCTCAATCGTTCACAGGTAGCTAGAATTTGGAGTAAAAGTTTTGTGGGTACACCTCTTGTAAACCCTTACGAGATAAAACTCGTCCACTAGGGACACCTAGGGGTTCAGCACACGCTAAGTGCAATCGCGATGCCTGCGAAAGTGAGTTATGATTGATTTTTAGATTAGATTTGCTCGAGGAGTAGTAAATAATAAGTTTGGGGGTATTTCATAGACACATTTATGTGTCTAATTCGTTCTCAATCTTTATAATGTTGGAACTCAATTTTGTAATAATATTGTCATTTTATTGTGTTTGAAGGTATTTTTGAAGAAATAAATATTTGGGAAAAATTGGCTCAAAAAGTTATAAAGGCACCCAGAAAAATACTAAAGGCACCCCCAGAATTTATAAAGGCACTCATGCCTTGGATTACGGGCACCCAAGTATTTCAAATTCAAAAACTAGGCAGGAAACTATCTTTTCTCTTCCGCGAATATGTGTTTTCATTTATAAAGATATTTTACGTGATTTTTGGGATTAAAACAGAGAATATTCTAGCCTTATCAAGAGTGAATTGCACATAATCAAAAGATACGCGAAATCAAGACAGATCAAATCAGATCACGAGAGTTTATGAGAAAAAAATACCCGAGTATATTCTCTGTTAATGAAGAATCTTTGAAGATTAAGTGGTCTGTGGTGTATAAATAAGAGTTGTGGGAGTTGTAGAAGAGGCAGAGAGTCTTTGGGGAGAGCTTAGGAGGTAAACAGATCAATCAAAATCAACTCAGAAAAATTACTGCTGCTGCTGCATGAAGAACAAGGAATAGGCAACAGAATCTTCAACTAATCGGCCATAATTTCTTCATCGGTTGCAACGAATATTGTCGCAATTGCAACATTTATTTTCAGTTGTAACAGTTTCTTCAACCCGTTTGCAACGGATATTGTCACATCTGCAACATTTATTTTCATCTCTTCTATAACAGTTAGTCTTTAACTTCTATAAACGTTGCAAACTCACTATTTTCTTTGTTTTACTCCATTTTTATCATTTGTAAACATTTTTTGAGCCATGAACCATAATTTGAGCAAGTGATTAATATGAGGAGCTAAACCCCATCTCTGAGGCGACGAAAGAAGCTATTTTTCCAAAGATTATGTGGTAATATTTATTTAATTAATTTATGCAATTCTTTTATGATTATTTGCCTTGGTTAAAAATTAATTTAATGATTTTTATCAAGCAATTGTGATTTCGTCAGATGGTACATGCTTGTCCTAGGTTTTAGATGTTCCATGCTTTTGTTATACAATTGTTATTTTAAAAATATACTTGTCGCAATATTTTAGAATCAAATTAAATGTAAGAATTGCATGATTATAATTATTGAATTAAATCATTTTAAAATTTGGAAAATAGTGGAATCTTAGCCTCAGTTTACTCTCAATTTTGTTATCAATTTTATTTCAGTTTTGTTATTTTTAGTATTAGAAATTAGGTTTAAAAGCAAATCTCCACAAGTCTTGAACGAACTTTATTTACCACAACTACAAAATCATCAGCTTTTGATTGAGAAATTTTACTGTGCATAACTTTTCTAAGTTATACTTTTAGTTTTTTGAACAGTTGGTATTCTCTTGGGGTTACTTTACGTTTTCTTTCATTTCTTGTATGGTTTGCAAGATTTTTAGTTTCTCTTTTCTTTTATCGTTAGTAGGTTGTAAGAACTTTGTCTTACTTTGGTTTTTTATTTTTATTTTGTAACTCTAAACAGATGGATTAAAATTTTAGTTTTATGTTTAAAGTGGTGTTCATGTTCGAACTGTTCTTGTGTTTAAGATGTGTAAGCCTGGCTGGACTCGACCACTGTCACATGGCCTTTTCTTATTCTATCAAAGAATAAGCGACCTTTACTCAACATAGCTTATGCCCTTGATCAAAGGGGTTCAAGTAATGATTTGTCGATGCTAATCATGGAAGCATTACTTTACGGTAGTACATGCCTCCTAGTGGGCAACAATTAAGCTGTTTATTTCGATATGAGCGTTCTACCCTGCGTTTCTGCGAGAGTCTTCCTAGGCCAACGTAAGATTATTACTTTACTTTTGTGCTCAGAGCGACACCTTGTTGCATGCGTATCTCATATCTATTTTTTGTACACAATTCTGCGCCTTTTAATTTTTGGAAATGTAATTTATTTATTTATTTTTCTTTTTTATAACGTCTCTTCTAGGGATAAAAACAAGTGCGCATCCGGACTTTCTTCTCCTAGAGTTTGTATTGCTTTCATCCCTTTCACGAATGATACTTCTTAAGGAATTATGCATTCCAAGGGCGTTGCAGTATTTCTCCCTTCATATTTTTTAGGTAACATGAACCTTTCCCTGTGATGCTTTGGATAGTATAAGGACCATCCCAGGTTGGGCCCAACTTTCCCCAAGCTTTCACCCTTTGATACTTTGGGATTGTGCGAAGCAAATACTCTCCTACTGCGAAATTACGCTCGTGGACTCTTTTGTTGTACTCTTTTGCTAGTATTTGCTGGTAATTTACCATCCTTTATAGCGCAACTTCCCTGTGCTCTTCGAGATCATCGATCTTGGCTAGGATCAAATCTGAGGTTAGGTTTTCTTCCCATGCATCTTTCTTTGTGGTTGGGATGATAATTTCCATTGGGATGACCACATATGTTTCGTATGTTAATAGGAAAGGTGATTCCCCCTAGCCTCTCTTTTGTGGTGCGGTACGACCACAACACGTTATGCAACTGCTCACACCATCTACCCTTGTGCTCATCCAAAGTCTTTTTAAAGTTGAGTGCGATATTATTAGTTACATTGGCTTGTCCATTGCTCTAAGGGTAAATAGGCGTTGACTTGTTATTTTGTATGTTGAAGGCATTAAATAACAAATCGATGTTTTTCCCTTGAAGCTGTTTGCCATTGTCCGAGACTATGGCCGCAGGTATGCCGAATCTACATATGATATTTTTAAATAAAAATTTGAAAACATCTTTATCTCTGATGCTAACCAGAGCACCTGCCTCCATCCATTTGGTGAAGTAATCCATTACGACAATAAGGAATTTTCTCTTTTGCGTTCCTTCGACCAATGGTCCTACTAGTCTATTCCCCATTTTACAAAGGGCCACGGACTTAGTACTGAGTTTAAAGCCGTTGTTGGTGTTTTAATACTTTTTGCAAATCTCTGGCACTCCTCACATATTCTAGCCATGTGTAGCACAGCTTTATTCATAAATGGCCAGTAATAGCCTTGCATCTTTGCCTTATGCACCAGTAAGCGCATCCCACTATGATTTCCTGCATCTCCATAATGAATGTCTGTTAAGATTTTTAGGCCTTATGCTCTTGACAACCAGCGTAGCAATGGTCCCAAGAAGGACATTCGGTACAAGCTTCCCTTCCTAAGCTGGTAATTAACATATCTGGCTTGAATCTTTCTCGCTTGTTTGATGTTGGAAGGTAGGGTTCCATCTTTGAGATACTGGTGAATTAAAATTCTACAATCCTCTTCGGCTTTATTTCCAGCTTATTCCACTGCGAGTTCTGTTGTCAAGATATCCTTTTGCTTTGTTGACGGTTCATAGATGCGTCCTATGGGAATTGCCCGCGTATTCTCATCCTTTAGTATTGGCGCAAGGTAGGCTAGCGCATTTGCATGCCGGATTTCTATGCGGGTAAGGTGTATGAACTTGATGTTACATATCTGGGATGAGTAATGTTGTAGTATTTTTAGGTACATCATTAGAGTTTCATCTATGACCTGGTACTTCTGATCTATCTGGCGCACAACCAGTTGTGAATCACTGCTTATCCGCACATCTGTTAGGCCAAGCTCAATGCTTAGATGCAGGGCTTGTATTACTGCCTCATACTCTGTGACATTATTTGTTGTCTCAAATTCCATCCTGTACGCATGGACAATACGATCTCCTGTTGGAGTAGTAAGGTTTATTCCAATTCCGGATCTTTCGTTGTTAGAAGAACCATCCACAAGTGTTTCCCACCTTCGAGAGTTTACATTCTCCAACATATCCTCTGGCTCTTATTCTTACTCCTCTAGCACTAGTATATTTGCTACTCTAGCATCATCCGCTAAAAGAAAGTCTGCTAGAAAGTCTGTTAAGACTTGTAACTTTTCAACTGTTCTTGGTTCAAACCTGATTTGGAATTGCTTGATCTGCGCATTCCACTTAGCCACCCTTCCTATTCCTTCAACGCTCTCAAGGACCTGCCCAATTGGAGCCCTAGAGAGTACTACTACAGGATGGGCTAAGAAATAGGTGCGCAACTTTTACGTAGCCCAGACGAGTGCTAATATTAGCTGCTCCATTTTGGTGTAGTATCGTTCGGCTGAGCTGAGCGTTTTGCTGACGTAGTAGAATGGTTTTTCTACCTTGTTGTTTGTCCTTACCAAGACATCACTTATAACGTTGTGAGTTGCAGATAAATATAGGTTAAAATTTCTTCACGTTCCGGCTTCTGCAGGATTGGAATTGATGCCAAATATTCCTTTATCTTTTGGAATGCGTGTTAGCACTCCTCAGCCCAAGAGAACCTGCTTCCCTTTTTTAGCGTGTCAAAAAATGTTTTGCATCTATCTGACGAACTTAAGATGAATCTGCTCAACTGATAAGTGCATATTTTACATATTTAGAATGTCAATTTCATACACTTATTTGCTATATTTCTTGTGAATTATTGTATATTAAGTTTGTTTTTGTTTATTTGTCTTTTAGTAGGTGAAATCATCCAAAAGAAGTCAATCGGCACTTAATTGTGCTAGAAAAGAAGTGCTACAAGTGAAGAAAGGCCAAATACCAATTGTAACTTTACAAAATCCAGGATTTCTTATCATCATCACGTAGGGAGCAAAGATACAAGGCCAACGGCGAAAGAAGGAGGTCATTCCGAGGTCGTATGAAGAAGTTATAAGCAAAATGAGAATAAGGGTAAAATAGTCATTTTAAGGGAACTACTATTGGCACTCTGTCATACGTTAAGGGAAATCTGAAATTAAATTGCTAAAGATACTTCCTAAGTTTCTCAGGGCTGCCTGTTTTTGAATAATGATTAAGGCGCCAACAAGAATTGATTGGGGCCATCACATTATTCATCTTCCCTATTCCGAGCATCAGGCTTAAGTTAACTGATTTCCGGTCGATTCATCTGTGAGGTGAGTAATGCGGATTTGGTGGGTTAAAAGGAGTGATTCGAGTGTGTTGGGATCTTCTAGGATGAGGAAGGGAATGGATACAGAGCTTGGCAGCAACGAAGAAGAAGTTTAATGCTAACTGCCATTGATTGATCATGATGATCATAGTGGAGATAGCTGTCAAGTGAACCTGATTTCGAATTTTGAAGGGTACAGCGAGCTAATGAAACTGGTAGAAGGCATGAGTGATGATCGAGGTTAAGTTTTGAAAAGAGAAAATCAAGAATGTCTCATTCTGAATGGCCGAAGTTGAGTTCGATGGCAGTTATGATGAACTCGAGTTCCTGATGGTACTGTTGTTCGAATTGGCAGAAGATCGATAAAAATTGAAAATAAGATATAAAATGCCTTTGTTGTGAGTATGGGTTTGTTTCGGAGAAAGAGGCTGTAAACGAGATGGAGTAGATGGGTTAGGCCTGAGATTTTGTTATCCATTGAGTTTGAACAGGGACTCGAGTTTTGCTGGTGGTAATGAGCTCGAGTAGTTGGTTGGAGAGTTGTTATTCGAGTCTATTGGCAAGTTCGAGAGAGAGAGTCATTTAGGGAAAGCTCGAGTCAGGTAAAGGTAGTTGGGACTTGCGAGCTGTTTTGTTCTGAGAAGGAAGAAGAGTTTGAGTGAGTTACGGTTTTGGATGGAGAAGAACTAACTCAGGTGTATGAGATATTTTAGGTAAGAATTAAAGAGTAAGAGTTGTTAACCGTGTATAATACGAGAGTTTAGTTGGTCGGTGGGGTGATAAGGATTATTGAGATTCCTGATCAAAGTGAAACTCCAAAGCAGAGGCGGTGACTTCTCTATATAAATATAGCCGTGAAACACAATTTTCATATACCTTAAGACAGAAATAGAAAAAGAGAAAAATAGTTGGAGCTATTCTTCTGCTGTGATGATATTTCCGGTTTGCACTATAGTTTTATTTTTTTATATTTTTTATTTAGTTTTTAAATACTATTAACTATGTATAGCTAATTTTTTCTATGATTAGGGATGATTTTAAAATCCTAAAAAATAAAATTTTAATTTTATCAAGTTTGTTTTCATTTTTATTTTTATTGTCTAAGAATATTAATAGGTTATTTAAAGTGATCAATTAAATCAATCCGTTAATATTTCTTCTACTAGTTCTGAGTTGTGTGATACGTGTAATTGTCACTCAACTCTTTCTAAAAGTAGTACATCGCAAGGACTGATTGAGGGATTCTGTTAAACAATTGTGTATATAAATAACACTAGTAAGCGGACCGAGCTTATGCGTCTGATGCTAGGATCAACATAATTAATAAAGTGTAAGGCGTTCACTAATTTACACTCTGAGAGCTTATTCTTAGTGGGTTAGTTGGATAGAATCTGGTAGTCGAGCACTATCCAGTGAAATAAGAAATTCCGGGGATAGCAGAGCTTATTGCTATTCTACGGTTGGTAACAATATAAATTCAATAAGAAATAAACTTTTATGATTAAGTTTCGGTTCAGTGACGGTGAAGGATTCCTTAGTCATCTTTCTTTTCATTGTTTGAAATAAATTCTTATTATTCGTTTTCTTTATTATTTACTTTCTTACAAAATCTAAAACCCTCATTTTTGTTATTTTATAATAACTAGAAACTCACTGTTCTTCGTGGGAACGAACTCCTTGCTATATATTACTATTTAATTTTGTGGAAAGAAGTAAATTAATTTATTGCGTAAACGACGCGCATCATCAACGCAACTAACCTTTCATTCAGTTGCTCCATCCCTTTGATATTTTTTGGTGAGGGAATTTCCGTGATGACTTTTATCTTTGCTGGATCTACTTTTATCCCTTTCTCAGTTACCAGATATCCTAAGAACTTACCTGACGTTACTCCAAATGTACATTTTTCTGGATTGACCTTCATTTGATACTTGCGCATCGCATCAAAAATTTCTCGTAGATCTGACAAATGATTGCTAGTGTCTTTGGTTTTGACTAGCATGTTATTTACGTAGACTTCCAAGGAATGTTCGATCCACGGTTTAAAGATGTTATTGACTAATCTTTGGTATGTTGCCCCCATATTATTTAGTCCGAAGGGCATTCTGGTGTAGTAGTAGAGGCCACGCGGAGTAAAGAATGCAGTGTGCTCTTGATCCTCTTTTGTCAGCGCAATCTGGTCGTATCCTGAGCATCCATCCATGAATGATAGAGCTCCATACCCTGAAGTGGCATCTACCAGTTGGTCGATGTTTGGTAGCGGATAATTGTCCTTTGGACATGCTTTGTTGAGAATGCTGAAATCAATGCAAATGCGAACTCCCTCGTTCTTTTTGGGTACGATAACCATATTACAAATGCAAATTTGACTTGCAACGTATTCGTCATGAATGCGATCAGAGACGATCATTTGAGCATGGATTTGTTTGAGTTGGTTCATTGAAGTACACTTGTCTGCAAGAAGAGAAAGATTTGGAGGCATTGGTGGTGGTAGTAATGAAGGAGCTGACTTCTGGGTATGAAATGATGCAAGAAAGTTGGATGATTGTCTCTTGAAGAGACGTGGTTTCAGCGGGAACATTCATTCAGCTGAGAACATCATTTCCTTCTGCTTTTCGCTTGATCGGACATAAATGACCTGATCGCAATATAACAGTGACTACTATTTTTTCTATAGTTTATGTAGAGAACAAATATAACAACGGTTCAGTGTAAGTTATGCAATAGCAATAGCCATAGAGTACTGAAATACGTTTAGGTGAATGAGTTCCTCAGATAATATCATTGAGCAATCATACCACCATTATCTAAAGAAATGCAGTGTAAAAAAAGCAAACAACTAAGTTAACACTTAACACAAGAAGTTTTACGTGATTCGGCTATACCTACGTCCACGGGGTAATGAGTTTAATAGTTTATTATGTATCTTAGATCTGAGTACAAGAAAGACTATGATTACAATGAAGTAATTTAACTGAGTATCGGGGCTTTTCTTCTCTCTCTTGGCTCTATCAAATGTTCGACCCCCTCTCTTGAGATCAAGTCTAGTATTTATAAACTTTCTCTTTGCCAGCTATTCTTAGTTGTGCAGCCGATTGATGTGTCCCTTTCTTGTGTCTGCTGAGATCCCACTAAGGATTCTGGTCCGCTGAGAAGTCTCCACCTATCTCTGCGTCCCTGACTCATCATTTAATGCTGAGTGGAATCCAGCCACGCACCTGACATCTCTGAAAAATGCAACACATAGGTGACGTCAGAAGATAATTTGCGGATCTTCCACGTCTCCTTCTCGAGATGTGATAAAGTGAATCAGGCGATGATCCGGTATATCTCCCTGATTCCATACTTCTTGTATGCAACATATCCTTGACATAGATCTTGGGCTCCAAATGGCGCCACGTGTCCGTCAGAATATTTGTATTCACAATAGCATCATATGTGAGACGAAAAATCAGAGAAACTAAATTCCAATGATTCAAAAAGAACGAGTCAAACTCACTCAAATACACAAATTGCAACAAATAATTTCTCAGACCGGGTATTATTAACTTATACTGTATACATCGGTTAATTGTTGGAGGAGACTTACAAATCCGAGTCAGTATTATGCACAATATGGAACCTACATAAGCAATTAACTACAATGCAGAAAATAAACGGAATACGACGAAATAAAGACAATCACACAACACCAAAATTTACGTGAAAAAATCTCTTCAGTGTGAATAATAAAAACCACGGGAAAATCTTCTACTATGAATGATTGTGAGTTACACAATTTCTTCCTAAATGGGGATATACTCTACTTCAAGGTGCATATAGCACTTGAATAACAATTTTCCTAAAATTACATTCACCACTGGAAGTGGGTCAACAATTCATTTACCGTGTAGGTAAGTTTCCTCCATAACCAACAATAGCAGGTGAGAGATACCTACTCTAGGGTTTGAACCAATTTAGTCAATCGCGGCCGAGATACCGCTGATAATATCGGTTTATGTGTTTATCCGAGATACCGATATCACCGATATTCGTTGATATTCACTGAAATATAGAGTCGTATCAGTGTCTCTGTCCCGACCGATATTCACCGAAATCCGATATTGACTACCTTGGTTTGAACAAATCCTAAATTTCCCACCTTTGAAGAAATGTAAAAAATGATAGATTAACTTCACCAATCAAAAACATCCATAACAAGATGCTTTTTTTTTTTTTTTTTTTTAAGATTCCAACTTAAATCATCACCAAAGAAACTCTAACAGTGGATGCCCTCTTTTTCTTTCACTCTCTTACCGTCTCTCTTTTTTATTCACGGCCTTAAAATTGAGAAAGAAAGCTCATTTCTCTTTTCTAACATAACTTAACTTCTGTTAGGTGAATCTTCCTTAATCATTATGGGATAACCTTGCAGGACGAATAAGGAGGGAATAAGGTCCAACATTAACAAAATTAATATAGCAACCTACAAAAATTAAAATACTATGGGAGCTTCTACTTTTACTTACGAACATCACATATTTAACATGGACAATAACTTACTATGCATTTAGGTCAAATACAAATAAAATAACATTTGCGCGATCATTATCTTTAGCAATATGATAATGGAGCTTACACTTCAAAAAAGCATCCGTAGGCATGTTTCTATAAGTCTAATGTAACAACTGAAATGTGAAAAGTAGAAACCACGACACATACATTTTTTGGCTAGGAAATCACTAAGAAGGTGAAAAGCCGGGAACCTAATCAAATACGAAAATCCACTAAAATAAATTGAAGTTGTATATATGGTACGAAACCCGATTTCGGGTTCTGTCGTCAGAAATGTTAGTCAAGGTTTATGTTTATTTAGATTGCTCTGTTAACTGTATCTGGAGTATTTTTAGTTCTCTCCCACTAGTAAGGAAGGTATCCTTTCAAAATAGGATACTATTATATGTCATTTTCCTCGTGCTCGTTTACAAGATTTTCTTTGGAACAATCGGATATATCTTAATCAACGACTTACAACGCGCTGTGGAGCAATTTTATCGGCCATCGGGGGGACTAGGAGGGGGATTCAATCCACCCTCATGGCCCTCGGAGAATGCGTTGATCGTTGCTCGCCGATACCCAATAAGGGCGTTGGCCAACTCAACCGGCCTGTCCCTCTGAGATGAAGGGCAGAAACGTAATAAACTGGACTAAATAATATGGAAAAGCAGGCGCTGCATTGGCCGGCGCCAACTTGTGAAATCAATCTTACTTCACTCCCTAATCGGTTCTCTATCTCATCGAACCCTCGTTAAGGAAGGAGACTCCCAAGTTCATAGAATTCATGTTGTGGGCCAGCAGATCAATTAGGAGCTTTGGCTTCTGAGTCAGAGGGTTTAACATCCTTTCTAATAGACCTTTACCCGATAGTTTACAATACAAGAATGAGCCATCCACTTAGCTGTGTGATTCCCATCCCCTGGTTGGGCATAGATTCTCCTTATGCGGGGCGTTGCGCAGCGGATGTGACCCTCCCCGAGGAAGAAGTAAGTTTATGATGCGGCTGCACGCTCAGAAGTGTAATATTCAGGGGACAGTTGTCCGAAGTGTAACACTAGTTTCCAGTCGCACGGCGTTGAGTAGGTGCTAGTTTCCTTCGACTTGGGCAAGGTATCAGGGAAACCAATAGAGCTGCAGTAAAAATCATGACAGGCGTACCTGATGCTATTCCTGTAATAGGATCACTATTAGTGAAAACTCATCTACCGAATATCTTCTTAACTTTCGTTGGTGATTCCCTTGTACATCCACTTTTCAAAGACCTAAATGCTAGTTTACTCGCTGTGCTTATTAATGACTTCAACCCGCCATGATCATGAGTTGTACTTTTTTGTGTTTATTTGAAAGGGTTTTCAAATAACACACTCAAACTAGACGAAGTATAAGAAAGGCTTCCTTTACTGAGTTTCAAATGCTAAAGGTTTATATTTATAAATATCATGAGCCCAATCCCCTCGTGATTCGGTGCTACAGAGAGTGTGTGGTAATCAGATACATATAACATTCTAGATTATTGTAATATAGGAGTGGGCTAGCATATAGGCCCATAACCATATCTTTGTCACGTCTAAATTTATGTCTAGTATTTGATAGAAACTTATTATTGGGGCTGCAATGAAAAAGTTTTGAAGGCTGAATAAAAATAAAATAAAGACATAAAATAGTAATCTCCAAATCTTTTATCTTAGTAATTTTATTAATGGTTAAAATACCCTCGATCAATTAATGTTAATAAAATTAATTAATAAAACTAACTAAGATTAGTGATTACATTAGATTACTGATTTGATTTAAAGTTAGTGTGTGAAAATCAAAATTAATTTATTTCTTTTTGGGGTTTTGAGGGAAATCTTGGATTCCTAGCAGTAAAAAAGATCTACAACTTAAATATCAAGAATTCCCAACCATAAAATACAAGATACGACTGAAAAAATAAGAACTCCTAGCTGTAAAGAAGCTCTACGACCAGGAATGATAATCGTAGAATAAATTCAGAGTCACTTATGGTTGGATAATGTATTAAAGCTAGCTGTCAATATGGTCTTACAGTTAGACTTTTAGGTGTCTACCCCGCCGTAAGTAAGGAACAACCAGCTTACGGTTAGGAAACCTAACCGTAATATTTATTAAGTGTCTCATACGGTTGGCTTTTGTACTAGAGCCAGCCGTAGAACTGATAAAATTTAGAGAATTTTAACTCTACGGCTAAAAATCAAACCGTAGACACCACTCAGGTTCACTTGCGGTTAGCTTTTGTTGTAAATACAGTCGTAAGTGAGCCTGAATGTCTGTAAAAAATTTTCAATATAATTGGAGTTATATAAATAAAACACTAATTCTCATTCCTAAAACAAATTAGGAAGACATGTTCAATACATATAACAAGAAAACAAAGCTCAAAAACTGAAAAAAAATAAATAATTTCAAAACAGGAAACCTAGGATCGCTTACGGCTGGAAAAATTAGTCTACGGTTAGAAAATTTTCTTTTACTACGGGGAAATATGATCCTATGATTGGGTCATATATGCTTACGTTTGCCTTTTCAAAGCATCGACCTATCCGTAATAAAGGGAATTTTTTTACCGAGACCCAGGATCACTTACGGCTAGGAAACACGTCCTACGGTTGGGAAATGCTAAAACTACGACTGGGTGTTTTTAAAAATGACTGAGACGTAAGCAAGTATATGTACTTATTTACGGTCAAGAATACCTTAATTCCTAATTGTAAGAAACTACAATTATTAATTTACGGTTGGGAAGTTGGGAGTTTATAACTTCCCAAATATTTTCTAACCATAGGCAGTTCAATAATTGAAATTTTTAAACCCTAGTTTTATCAAATCTAACCTAATTATGCAATCAAATTCATATAAAAAAGGATGGTTTTTTCGATTCCTACCTTACATGAGTCATTTCTGACGGATCCACAGGATTTTTCTCTTCTTCATTGGTCGATTTTTGATATAGTTGTTCGGGTTCTTCATCCGAACTTGAACTTGTATTTGATTCTTGATTAACTGGATCTTTCCCTCTCTGAGTATAACTTTTGGACACTTCCTTCGACCTCATCTTATTTTAAAGAAAAAATTTAATCGGGATGAATAATAATGAAAATCGACGATTAATCGTCGTTTGACGAGGGAAAATTGAGAATAAAAGAAGAAACGTAAGAGAATATAATGATTTAGGTTTTGTTTTAGTTTTTGTATTAGACTTAGGGTAGTAATGGATGGAGGGTATTTTTAATATTTGACATGGCTATTAAGTCCCATTATCCATATTTAGGACATTTAAATCCTATGCAGCTCTCAAAATCCAGAATGTGCAGCCCTAATAATAGGATTCATTTAATATTTTCATTTTGTCCTTATTTCCTTTATTTTGATGGTTTTGGCAAATTGGAGGGAAAAACTAGATTTGATGTTGATGTGCCCTCGCTTGGCTTTAGGCCCTGCATTTTTAAGGCTCCAAGGTTCCTGACAGTTTCATTCAGTATGCTCTAACTTCTCCTATTTCGAAAATTTGGTCCTTATATTAATACTTTATATACGGAAAATGTCCCTTTTCGACAATTCGTCGTGTTGCACTACCTTTCTTGACCCTCCATAAGATGTCTACTATGATTTTTTTTCGTCTGATTCTTGTGTGATTTCACTTAGTTTTTCTTCAAACTTCAATAACTAGCAGAAGTATTTCTTTTCTTCTGTTCCGAGGTTTTTTTTTCTTTTGGCTTGTAGTATTTTGGGGAAGATTTTTTTTTTATCTTTAGATTTTTCCAGTTGTTCTTTTTTTTCGTCATATTCCTACCTCTCTTTTTAAGCATTGGTCTCCGAAAAGTTATTGATGAATATTTCTTATTTTGTTAGGTGAAGGTAATCATCTTGAGCATATGGAATAATGTTGCACGTACGTTTTTGTGTTAATAATTGATCCAAAATAAATAAAAGTAGGTTAGATATATTTTTATCTGTGATTATTTCTTCGATATCTTTAAAATTGATTACGATTACATAAAACAGGTTTATTTGCTTTTCTTATCTCTCGCTCTTTTAACTTTTACTTTTTCATTTAATTATTTTGAATTATAAATTAATTGAAATAAATGTTTAGGATTTCAAGATAATTAGTCTTGAAATTATTCTTCGCTATTTTATTTGACAATCTAATCTTTTATGGACTAATGATGAATTTTTTTTTCGATCCCTTCGTTATTTTAAATTTTAATTTTTGGTTTTTGAAAACAACCACGCCAAACTGACGGATAAAACATTAAAAACTTGATGAAAAAGCTACATCTTTTAATGAGGTGTGGTCCTGAACACGGAGTCATGTGTGTAAAATGACCTTGTTTACCATGAAGTTGTTTGACTATTTTACCCTCCAAAAAAGTGTCATGTTATCATAAAATTTAAGAATATTATAGTACGTCATTTTACTATTTGACTTCCAAGCTTCCACCCAAGATTATCCATTTCCTTTTGAAGTGTTTACAAGGATGCTTACCTATTGGTACTTGATTATGTCACTCGGTTAATACTATTTGCTGTTTCTGTGATAATGGTATGGACAATATACAACATATCTTTCTTGAATATGAATATGCCAAACAGATATAAGGCAATATTGATGTGAATATATACATGAGTATTTTAAATGCTAATTTCTTAGTTTGGCTAGCTAGCTTGCTTCATCAAAATAACACTCTTTCTATACAGGAAAATGATTTCCTTATTACTTCCAGTTTCATACTATGGCAAATGGAAGTTAAGATGTCTTTTAATATTTGAAAAGGACAGAGCTTTAATTTTGCAGGTGGTCATAAGTATCAAGAGTGAAATTTTATATTGGACCAGACATATCAGCACTCATAATAAAAGGATTGTTGTTGACTCAAATGCTAACTGATAGGATTCTGACAAACCTATTTATAATAACCGTAATCGTACGGTGTCTAACTAGTAGACAATGATAAATACGGGTCGAACCCACAGAGAGCGAAAAAAATAATACAATCAATATTTTTAATAAACTAACCAGAAATGATATTTTTGGATTTCTAATAGGAATGAAGTAATAAAATGAACTAATCTAAAATTATATAAGAATAGAGTTGGTAACTAGGGTATCTAGTTTCCACTATTTTTCAATTATGTAAACTAAATTAATATCCAAAATAATCTCATGCATTACTTGAGACTCTATTGAAATTAATCTCATGTCTCGGAAGATATCTCATTACAAATCATATTAAGATTGTTTCACCGATGCAATTCCATTCGCTTATAAGTTGACAGTACTAAAGAATTATTTATCAATCGAAAAGCATATCCCATCAAATGTTACTAAGCATGGCATATCAATTTAAAAGCATAAATAAGAAATTGAACTGTCTAACCAATATATAGTTTCAAAGAATCCCATATCAATCTATAGTCAAAGAACCTAATCCAAGCACGACGTATCAAACAGAAAGCATATTGAATCAATTAAACTATTTATGCAACAAAATACCAAGCAAATATTGAATAAAATTACTACACATTTAAATCAATATTTGAAATATTATTATAGAGAATTAACATATGAGTTTACATAATCAAATCAGTTTCCACCAAAAACCCTAGTCACCAAATCAACAAGACATAGCTATGGATTTCTTAAAACTCATTAAAAGAATTAACAAAAGTAGAGATAGAAAGATATTAGCTCTGCCTCCAACCCAATTACTCTCTCCAGCGTACCAGTCCAGAACCACCGAAACTCTTATCTGCTCTCCTATTTTCTTCAACAGTCGTCCACTCCCATATTGATACTTAGAGAGAAATCTTCATTTTCTTCACCACCTCACTAACCAGTAAAAATACGCCACATATATCAGTTTCACCAATAAAAATATGCCACATATTCGTTTATCTTCAAGCCCTTCATACCTTCTCCCTCTAACCACCACGTATTGTCTTCTTCTCCCGACCAGAAAACATGTGCCTTCCATGTTTTATCTTGTTTTTTCTCCCCACTTTATTTTTACGATTTTATTAACGTCAATAGTCCGACCCCACCTTCCAAAAGAAGTATGCCCACTTCTTCTATTGCCACTCTACACCTTCTCGCTATCACTTTATTTTCACTTCTCATTCTATTACGTCACCTACTCCAACAACCAATACTCCTAGCCAACGTCAACAGACAACCCCACTTCTAATCATTTCGTTAGCACCTTAACTAACTTGGAAGCCACTTTCTTTAGTATTTGTCTAATACTAGAAAACTTAGTATTGCTACACGTATCACCACCTTGGTACTATTTTGACCTTTTAACTTCAACACTCCAAATAAGTCCCACTTCTCAATTCCTTCATTTATCCACGTTAACACCAAGTTGGAGCTAATTGCCATTTAGTTGATCATATATTTCCGTTGGTTAATTGTTCCGGTCGATAAGCAGTGCGGGCGAAATCTATTTAACCATGTTTTATTCATAACACCGGATTTTAGATAAACAACCTATTAAAACATAAAAACAACAATATTAGCATAACAAGGAGTTCTAACAAATATAAATAAAGTGATAAAAATGTATAAATTATGTGTTTATCAAATACCCTCAAACCTATATTTTACTAGTCCTCGAGCAAAGATAACCTAAACTAAGTCTAAGAAAAACAGTGAAATCCTAACTCACTTTCGCAGGAATCACGACTACATTTAGCAGATGTAATAAGCCTTTAAACCCCTAAGTGGCCTTAGTGGACGAGTTTTGTATCATGAGGGTTTACAAGAGGTATACCCATAAAACATATACTCCAAATTCTAGGTACCTATGAAAACTGAGGATAGACACTAAACAAGTTGTTTAGTTGGCATACTAAATTTTTATTCTATAAGAATCATTACCCTGTATGAATCCAATTGTTGTACACGAGTTTGCACTCAGCATACTAAAATTCATATAAGAATGCAAAACTTTACTCAAATAATCATCAAACGTTCCAAAACTGGATGGAAATTATTAACATTCACACTGCTCGAAATCAGTCAAGTTCAAACACATTGATAGATTAGAAGATGGAAATAAAAGTAATGAATGGTGCATATGTTGACTAAGGTGAACGATGTTTCCCAAAATATTAGTATAAAGTCTGGCTCGGATGCTCTTATTTTTATTATTATTATTTATATACATAATTTATCTTCTTTTTTTATCTTTTTTTTACGACTAAATGATTAGATCTTTTGAATTTAAGTGCATGCTCCTTTTCAGCAGATTACATGATAGTTCTCATGGATCCTGCATTCCACGCTTGCTTAGGCGACATAGACAGGGAGAACACACACATATTGTTGTCAAAGTGTAAATTTTTTTTTGACAAAATTAAAATTTTAATGCATCTGAGCTACGATCCTATGGTAATACTAGGGCCCCACCAAATCACTTAGAGAAACATAAAATTGCAAAAATAAAAACAGAAAGTGATATGGTTATGATGATTCTGAGATATGCTTGCTCAATGATTATCATGTTATTTCTAACACCTGAGTGCATCCAGATATGAATAGACCATTTAGCTGGGCACACCAATTCCTATAGATAAGAGCTATGTTTCCATCTACCAAGAATGGTTAGTGTCATCCTGAATAATTCACAAGTTTATAAATTTTGGAGTTTCTTATTGACATCAATTTTCTGAAACTCTACCCTCAAACCTAAATCTAACATTGTCCTCAATGTTTCAAACCGTGCAACCTAAAATGGTATGCAATAAATATAAATAGGAAAAACAAATGTAAATCAAAGAGAAGGGATTGGAAGATTTTACCTGATTGACGCAAGAAAAGCAATATTCTCTGTAACACATATCAAATGATAGTAATAACAAAGAACACTGATAATAAAAATAAACAAAAAGCCTAAAAGAAAATAAAAACAAGAAAATAAGTATCTACCTACTGGATATGTACATAAATGATCCCCATACACTAATGGCAACTGCAGCGGTTGGAGTATACCAAAGAGCAAAGAGGAAATTTGTTTGCTCTTGAAAAAAAAACACAACGGAAAAGTCGACTAAATATGATCTTACGCTCCTCTACACGAGCGTTTACCGACCAAATGCTCTTCTACACGAGCGTTTCGACCAAATGCTCTTCTACACGAGCGTTTCGACCAAATGCTCTTCTACACGAGCGTTTCAAAACCAAAAGCTCTCTTAGGGGAGCGTTTCAAAACCAAAAGCTCTCTTAGATGAGCGTTTGGACTAAAAGCTCTCTTAGAGGAGCGTCTCTAACAACAACGCTCTCCTAGATGAGCGTTACCAAACTTCAGCCGTTACAACGCTGTGACATTTAACCCACACGCTCTTTTAATCCAGCGTTAGAGAAACGCTGTATTGAGAGAACGTTTCACAAAACGTTCTCCTACAAAACCGTTTTGTGTTTAGAACGTTCTCCTACAACAGCGTTTTGAGTTAACGTTCTCCTACAAGAGCGTCCGACTATATTTGTGTTTGGACCAGTTGCTCGAAAAAAATTGGTCGAATACTGTTCAAAAACTGGACCAAATTGTATATACCCTCGCCCGTTGCGGCTCACAAAAGTGGACCAAAGAGTAAAATTGGTCTTTACTCTTTGGTCTACTCGACCGCTGCAGTTGCCCTAACAACCTGAAAATTTAGGGACAGCTTCACACTTGTGTTGTGCTATGGCAACACAGAGACACTGAAACTATCAAAAACAAGGGATTACCCCCAAACCAAGTTTTTACTACACTTGGAAGTGCGTAAAGAACAAACTATGGGGATAATATTGGGATTGGGGAAATATCAATTGGTTCATGTATAATGTCAGGAACAGGCAAGTCCTCTGGGTATTTGGATGCAAAGTGATCCAACAAAACTTGAGAAGCACACAATTCTAACCCTAAATTAGGTAACTTGTAGAAGTCTACGGGTCTAGAAACAACTTCTAAGTCGGGTGAATGATCTTGTGATATAAATTCATCTATGGAATTAGGAAAATCATCTACAAAATCATCCATAGAGTCATCTATATATTCCGTATGGAACAAAGAGTCACTACAAGACTGATCATCATCAACAAATAATCTCGTGCATTCCAGAACTCTCAATCCTTGCTCCAAACCAAGTGGTCTATGTTTATAATACTTCTCATATATCATTTGAGGTGATTCTTTACTTACCAAAGGTGAAGCAATAGATTCCTTATGCGGTGACCAAGTCATATATTCCCGAATTGTCATCTTAGATAACGTCTCCTGAGAAAGATTCGTCATCCTCAGAAAAGGTACCTGAAATAAAATTCTAAAACATAAAACAAGTCAAATAGAACTAAAAATCCTAAAATAAAAATAAAAACATATACAAAAATAAAAATAAATAAAATAAAAACCTAAACTACGATTAGAAAATCAGAAATATTAATTATAATATTCCATAACCGCTCCCCCGCAGCGGCGCCAAAAATTGATAGGATTCTGACGAACCTATTTATAATAACCGTAATCACACGGTGTCTAACTAGTAGACAATGGCAAATACGGGTCGAACCCATAGGGAGCGGAAAAATAATGCAATCAATATTTTTAATAAACTAACCAGAAATGATATTTTTGGATTTCTAATAGGAATGAAGTAATAAAATGAACTAATCTAAAATTATATAAGAATAGAGTTGATAACTAGGGTAGCTGGTTTCCAATAATTTTCAATTATGTAAACTAAATTAATCTCCAAAATAATCTTATGCATTACTCAAGACTCTATTAAAATTAATCTCATGTCTCGGAAGATATCTCATTACAAATCATATTAAGATTATTTTCACTGATGCAATTCCATTCGCTTCTAAGTTGACAGTTCTAAAGAATTATTTATCAATCGAAAAGCATATCCCATCAAATGTTACTAAACATGGCATATCAATTTAAAAGCATAAATAAGAAATTGAACTATCTAACAAATATATAGTTTCGAAGAATCCCATATCAATCTATAAGCATACACCGTCAAAGAATCTAATCCAAGCACGACGTATCAAACAGAAAGCATATTGAATCGATTAAAATATTTATGCAACAAATTACCAAGCAAATATTGAATAATATTACTAAAATTTAAATCAATATTTGAAATATTATTATGGAGAATTAACATATGAGTCTATATAATCAAATTAGGTTCCACCAAAAACCCTAGTCACAAAATCAACAAGACAAAGCTACGAATTTCTTAAAACCCATTAAAAGTAATTAAAAAAAGTAGAGATAAAAAGATCTTAGCTCTGCCTCCAACCCAATTACTCTCTCCAGCGAACCAGTCCTGAACCACCGAAACTCTTATCTGCTCTCCTTTTTTCTTCAACAGCTGTCCACTCCCCCATTAACACTCAGAGAGCAACCTTCATTTTCTTCACCACGTCACTAACCAGTAGAAATACGCCACATATATCAGTTCCACCAATAAAAATATGCCACATCTTCGTCTATATTCAAGCCCTTCATACATTCTCCCTCTAACCACCACGTGTTGTCCTCTTCTCCCGAACAGAAAACATATGCCTGCCATGTTTTATCTTGCTTTCTCCCCACTTTATTTTACGATTTTATTAACGTTAATAGTCCGACCCCACCTTCCAAAAGAAGTATGCCCACTTCTTCTATTGCCACGTCTACACCTTCTCGCTATCACTTTATTTTCACTTCTCATTCTATTACGTCACCTACTCCAACAACCAATACTCCTAGCCAACGTCAACAGACAACCCCACTTCTAATCATTTCGTTAGCACCTTAACCAACTTGGAAGCCACTTTCTTTAGTATTTGGCTAATACTAGAAAACTTAGTATTGCTACACGTATCACCACCTTGGTACCTTTTAACTTCAACACTCCAAATAAGTCCCACTTCCCAATTCCTTCATTTATCCACGTTAACACCAAGTTGGAGCTAATTGCCATTTAGCTGATCATATATTTCCGTTGGTTAAATGTTCCGGTCGATAAGCAGTACGGGCGAAATCTATTTAACCATGTTTTATTCATAACACCGGATTTTAGATAAACAACCTATTAAAACATAAAAACAATAATATTAGCATAACAATGAGTTCTAATAAATATAAATAAAGTGATAAAAATGTATAAATTATGTGTTTATCACTAACTCTTGGATTAAACTAGAAACTTCATTTGTTAAAATAAATTTAGATGATGCTTTTAACTTTACTAGTAAAAAAAGCAGATTTGGGACTAATCATTAGAGATGATACAGATCAATGCAATGGACTACGGTAATGCCCAATAGAAGCGCTAGACAGAGAACATGCGGAAGTAAAAGCTTTCCTAGAAGCAGTATCTTGGGCAAATAAAAGAGGTCTGTGCAATATTCACCTAGAGGGCCAAAGATGCTCAAAATGTGATTTCCGTCATGAATGGAAAGATTTCTGCAGTCAGATGGTCTTCTAGGAACTTCATAGAAAATAGTTTAGTTCTATTATCTGGTTTTAATAAATGAAAGTGCTCTTATGCACATACAGACATAAATCATGTTGCACATGCTATCGTAAAACATGCTATTAGCTTAAATGGGGAGGAAGAGTGGAATGAGTCTAGTCCAATTTGGATCAATAATGAAATTCAATTGGATAGGCATGTATTGGACTCACTTTAAATTTAATCTGACGATATCTTTTGTATTGAAAAACAATAATAATAATAATAATAATAATAATAATGCATGACTTAGTTGCCCTATATGCTTTGTGTTACTTACAAATATATCGTAAAGTTTATTAATACGTGACAGAAGACAAAACACGTAAGAAAACGATTCTGGTCGTCTTGGCTACAAACCTCAAAATGGAACCTGTTACATGGGAAGTAAGGTTATAATATTTTTAAAAAGGTTTGACAAACCATCAAGATTGACAACTTTAATACTACCACTTTGCATAGCTTGTTTTTTTGCTAGCGGGTATTCATTGGGCCGTACGATTCACCCTAAGAAATTCTCCATTCTACTCTTTTAAGGATCAGCAAGCACTGTTGTGGTTCATATTTTAGCGGTCAAATAAGATTTTCATACTTTTTTTCTAAAATAATAATCCCAACCGGAATATCTATGAAGATGAAAAAAAATTAGCTTTACATCGTATGAGAGATCCTCTAAACCTACGGGATCTCATTGAAAATCTGAAGATCCTAATCATCACATCTATCTAATTATCTAGTTTATGTTTTATTAATTTTATTTTTTCATTCTACAAATAAATTAAATAATTTTTTAAAACATATTAACATTGGAGATGACTTTTGTAAACTTCGATTCGAATAATCAGAAACGGAAGAAAAATCCTATTAGAAATATTTTTAGGGTTTAATTAAAGAGGATAGTTTTAGAGTTATTTTGTGGTTGTATAGACAATTTGTCTAGAATCATCACTCTGGATCTTTTTACAAAACAAACTACTTGCTATGGCTATCGAGTTGCCAATCAAGGTTGAATTACATAGAGTTCTAATCCAAAAAAAATCTCTTGTCAAGCCTAGTCAGCAATTCGGGGTAGTGGAATTTCGGGACGGCAAACGTCCGAGTATTATTTGTTTTGGCGGAATATAAACCTGATCCACTATTCGGTCAACGATTCGCGATTCGGGGAAAATTAAGAATGATATATGTACGTGTATATTTGTTTAGAAATGTGAATTCGACATATAAAATTCAACATACATTAACCTGTAAAAAATCAATTTTAAAATAATCTCACCTCAAGTATTATGATTTAAATTAACTACATATATGGTATGCAATATAGTCAGCAAATAACATGTACGTAGGTGGTATAGAGTTTAGATTGGTGTATATAAGATTTTAAAGGTCGAAAACGTGATAGAGAATGGTAATTTGGTGATGACATGACAAAGTATTATAAATGGTGTGTAGTTCGGTAATTCGTAAATACACATAATCTAATTCGCTTTAGGTTGAAAATTTGTAAAACTAAATTGAAGTTTCAAACGTACGGTTAATACGGATGAATTCGGGTGATATAGACGGGTTCGCGATTTTACTAACTAGGTTATCAAGTATGCTTGCGCCGCGTCCGAATACAAATGTCTAATCCAAGAAATGAATCCCCCCTAATCAGAACTCCTTCCTAAACTCTAAATTCTCGTGGACCTTATCTTGTCCACCAAGAATGTAGCTTTTCTTGTGGAAACCTATCAATGAAGGTATACCCATCTTCTCCATTGTATCTCGCATCTGATTCACCAACTCCAACCTATGCCCAAAATGCAACACTGAACCAGAAACAACTGACCACTTACTCCTACACTTCCAATAACAATCTCATCCTGGAACACCCTTCTTGCTCACCTTTCGACCCATTATGCTAACAATTCTCTTCCAACTTCTATATCCTCCCAAACAATCATCTCTCAACTTTTATACCAACCGGGACCATCTGCCACAATAACCTCTTTTTGTTTCCTTTTATGGTCTCTCTGGCTGGCCAGAAATAAACACATATTCCGCCGTACCCAAACAACCCCGGACAATATTGTTTCTAGAGTTCTTAAACAACAACAAAAATTTACTTGGGCAAAAGAAGTCTTACCTCTAGTAATTCCAGGTGAATCACCAGTACTAGCCCATCAAATACCGTAAGATACGACAATTTCAGTTCGATGGACCAGTCTTATCTTAAAATGGATCAAGATCAACACTGATGGAGCTGCCAGAGAACACCCAGGTTTAACAGGTACAGGTTTCATTCGCAGAAACTCAAAAACAATAGCAATCTTAGCATTGGCGCATCCGCTCAGAATCACAACTACCTTATTAGCAGAGACTTATGCCACGCTTTTGGCTTCCAGAACCGCAACCGAAAGGCAGTAGCTAAAGGTCGTCTTTGAGACGGATTCAGAAAACCTTCTAAGATTTGTAACCACTACAATGGAGCCACATTGGTATATATCGCGCATGATCACAAAAATAAAGTTAAGAATACGTTAAATACACTAAATACGCCATTGCATTGTTCAACATAATTATAGAGAAGGAAACCAAATAACTGATGGTCTTGTTAATTACGCACGGACAAAAATAAAGAATTTGTCTACAAAAATATGGGACCAACAAGATAATTCTATATTCTCTTAAATAAATTGTTCTAAATGATTCGATAATATCACATTCTCAATAAATTCCATGCTTCAAGGGAAAAAATTTGTTTGCACTTTTGTTCTCCTCGCAACACATGCTCAACAAGAAGACAGAAATTCTTTCATCTTACTGTCACATGACTGACGTGTCTCAATACTCGGCGGGTCCTTCTCATAACTCCACAAATCCAACAGGCAGAAAGACAAGCCGTCGTATCCATAAATGCTATTCACGCTTCACACCCGGTGATCGCTCTCCCCGAAAATAAACGTTTCTTTCCTTATTAAATAAAAATAAATTGCCCAAAAAGGACGGCCCAATATTTTTCTTCAAGTCCATTTCCACAGTGAAAGAAAAAAAATGCTCCTAAATCATCGATTCAATTCTTGAAAACCCTAATCCCCAAATCTCAAGGTAAACATCTCAATTCTTCTCTTGGATCCGAATTTTCTTTGATTTGTAATTTATCAAACCCTAAATTTGTCATGACGAAAACTGAGGAAGGAGATGAGAAATTAGTAGCAGTAGCACAAACAATCTTGAAAAACTTAGGAACATCAGAGAATATAACCCAAGACATGATATTCATATTGTCTAAATTCGATGATCGATTTTCCAATGTATTCACTGATAATAGCAATCAGAAGAGTGAAATTGAAGAGCAGCTTGAAATCTCCGAGAAAGTGATATTAAAATGGGAAGAAATGAATACGAATACGAGGCAGAGAAACTGTCTAAGATGGGAAGATTCACATGACGAAGCGAGTGAGTATTTAAGAGCGGTAGATGATGTAATTAGGTTAACGGAAGAAGATTTGACTCCATGTGACTGTGAATTGAAAGATCGTGCTGAGAGTTTGTTGCAGCAAGCGATGGCGAGGTTGGAAGATGAATTTAGGCATGTTCTGGCTAGGAATACTGTTCCACTGGATGGAGATAGGTTGAGTAGTATGTCATTTTCTAGGAGGGTTTCTGTTTCTTTTGGTTCTAATGAAGGGGAGAATCAGGGTTCTGAGACTACGTCTGTTGAGGATGGACAGGAGGGGTATTGTGAGGAGGAGGAGGGAGAGGAGGGAGTGGATGATGAGGAGGAGGAGGATGAGGAAGAAGAAGTGGATGGTTATCTTGATTTGATTAATCCGAATGCTGTTTGTGATCTGAGGGAAATTGCGGAAAGGATGATTAGGTCAGGGTATGAGAAGGAGTGGTGTCAGGTTTATAGTAGTGTTCGCCGTGATGTTTTAGATGAGTGTTTATCAATTCTTGGTATTGAGAAGTTAAGTATTGAAGAAGTGCAGAAGATTGAGTGGAGGTCATTAGATGAGAAAATGAAGAAGTGGACACATGCTGTCAAAAATGTGATTAGTGTTCTTTTGCCTAGTGAGAAACAGCTTATTGTTGAAATTTGCGGTGGATCAGAATTAATCACTGAGGTTTGCTTTACTGAGACCACAAAGGGATGTGTGATGCAGTTGTTGAATTTTGGTGAGGCGATTATAATTGGACGTCGTGCATCAGAGAAGCTTTTTCGTATACTTGACATGTATGATGCGCTGGCTGATGTGATGCCGGGTTTGCAAGCATTATTTCCTAATGATTCTGGTGAATTTTTGTGCAATGAAGCACAAGGAATTCTGGATGGACTTGGTGAGTCAGCAAGAGGAACATTAGCTGAGTTTGAGAATGCTGTTCAGGGTGAGACGTCTAGGAAGGCAACCCATGGTGGTGAAATCCATCCGCTTACACGTTATGTGATGAATTACTTGAAGTTACTTGTCGATTATAGTGATTCACTGAATATGCTCTTAAAAAGTGGCACAGAGGATTCAGATTATGTGGGAAGTGCTAACTCTTTGAAGTTGGATGACTTGTCTCCAATGGGCCATTGTTTGCTGTCGTTGATCTCATCTCTTGAGTCGAATCTTCAAGAGAAATCGAAGTTCTACGAGGAAGGTGGGATACAATATATATTTTTGATGAATAACATCCTTTACATTGTTCAGAAAGTTAAAGATTCTGAGCTCGGGAAGCTTTTGGGTGATCCCTGGGTACGCAAGCGCCGAGGTCAAGTACGTCAGTATGCAACTAGTTATCTGAGAGCTTCTTGGAGCAAGGCCTTGTCTTTTATGAAGGATGAAGGAATTGGGGGCGGTGGGAGCTCAAGCAGTGTATCAAAGATCGTTCTTAAGGAAAGGTTTAAGAATTTTAATTTATGCTTTGAAGATATTTATAGGAATCAATCAGCTTGGAAGGTCACAGATCCTCAACTTCGGGAAGAGCTACGGTTATCTATCTCGGAGAAAGTTCTTCCAGCATACCGTTCTTTTATGGGGAGATTTAGGGGCCATCTTGAGCGTGGACGTCATTCCGCAAAGTACATAAAATACACTCCAGAGGATTTAGAGAATTATCTTTTAGATTTGTTTGAAGGAATGCCACGAATTCTGCAAAATCCAAGGAGAACACTAAGTTCATAGGACAATGAAAAACATGGGAAGGTAAGCCCTTCGCTCCCATCAGGGTGTTGTTGTTACTTCGGATCATTTGACGATTTATATCATGGCGACCTGATATTTACTCTCTTTTATTTCTTCTTCTGATTTGAACATTATGATGAAAGATTCTCTGAAGTCTTATGTATATCCCCTGTATAACTCTATATATACTGTTGGGGTTTATGTATATGACTTTGTAAATCATATTGAGGGTGGCATCTTGTCAGGATTTATGACTGTTTTGTTGTGATTTTCAGCTATAATTACAGTAGCTCTGTGCCATAGGAATGTAAAGTATGAGTGTGCTCTTGAAAAATGTTTTGGCTATTTTTAGTCACAAGATGCAGTTACTTTATTATTTCCTAGTCTTGTTTGACTTTGCGCTTTTTCAACCTTCTGTTTTTCAATCATATTTGTTCCATGGTTTTATGTCATCCCTTGTTACTGCAGAGTATGCAAGCCACATAATAGCTTCTGTCAATAACTCGACGGTAATTCATATTTTTTGTGTAGATGTTGCAAATATGGAACTTGGAGCTTGGGATGACGATTTTGTTTTATCTATTTTGGAACTTGGAGCTTGAAATGATGATTGATGTTTTATCTATGTCAGGAGATTGATGTTTCAAAACTCAAAACTCTTTATGTTACATATTTTGTTCATATACGGATACAGCATGTCCTTCAGTTGGTACACCATGGAAAATTTGATACACATTTACTCCAGTATCCTCAGGGAGATCAGTTATTCACAATATTTTCACTAAAATCCTCGCGTGAGAAGATGACAATGTAACTACACTTGATATAATCATTGCATATTGGTGATATTCTATGGTAAAACTTAAGGTCATCTATTATGTGGTTAACATCAGTTCAGGAGATTCTTGTGATCTGGTCATCAGGCATTAGTAGTGGAAGGAATCTAAAACACCCCTTATTTTCACGATCTTTCCAAGTAATGGGTCTCTTTGCTCTTTTGGAATGTTACCGAGTAATTTGCCTTTCTTTTGAGAAAAAGAATTTTATTGAGAAAAGAATTATGTTTTACACGCTTTCTTTAGACGATGGATAGCATCACGGTTTTTGACATATATATATATATATATATACTGATTTTGGCTCAGAAATACCAGTTCCCACAGTTTTATTCTTTAATTTATCGTAGTTCCACGGAACAGATCAATTTTGTCGGAGAAATAAAACCTCTGATCTGAGATATTCTCATCCTAGATGGTAGCGCCAACTTCATTGCAACTGAAAAACTAAACAAGAGCGAAACTTGTATGTTTTTCCTAAAAAATTCAAAGCACAGAGCAAGAAACTGGAAACGGGCTCAAGTTATACATATACACAGGTACTACCTCCGGGAATGAGAACACTCTTACCTCCTTGACTGTTTCTCACTGTTGATCGCTTCACCAACATTAAAAAGGAGGCACAAAAACCATCATGAAATAGCTAGCAGTTCAGAAAGAGCAGCTGCTTATTGCAAGTAAACAAGAATTCTCAAACACTGCTGCTGTTCCGAGGTAATGGAACAACACCATCAAAGAAATCTCCAAAGTAACCACGAGGCTCGTGCACTAGCTTGGATATTATGTCTCTCAGTGAAATCACTCCTTCCAAATTTTCATCCTCGTCTACTACGTAGATTCTATTTATCTTTTCTGAGTCGAGTTTCAGAATTACGTCTTTAGTAGTATCATCTTTCCTGCACGTATGCCCTGCAACATTGGTACACCTCTTGCTGCTCCTTCAGATGGTTTCTAACTGCTGTCAAGAAGTTCTTTGCAGAGATGGATCTGCAAGAAAATCCCAAATTTACAGACTCTTGAGGTTCATTGTTTGATTAACATTCACAATTAATACCAAGACAATTTACAATGGATGAAAAGACTTGAAGCTCCTCCAGGAAACTACATAGATATATATATATACACAAATGGAGCTATACTGAAATGCAAGTTCAATTCAGCACCAAACCTGTAATCTTTATAAATTTCTGGGGCAGCACGGAGAAACTGAACATCTCATACGCTTACATTTCCGATTGCCTTTTGTCCGTTACCTTCAACCACTGCAAGCCCTCCAATCCTCTTTTCTCTCATCAGTTTAAACGCCTTGAGAACAGGTTCCTCCTCGTACACCTTACAAGGAAAACAGGTATTTCAAAAGTAATTACTAATTAGCAACACAAAGTCAAATTGAAGTCAGATCATTCTCTTCCTTTCTTGTGCATTGCAAAGAAGAAGAAACAAAACTACCACAACCGCAACTTTTAACGCGTTAATGATACTTGGACTAATTCAGACAAATGACTTCACCATATGAAGTTTAATTTGAACAAAAACGCAGGGACATTTGGCAGGGCCGAAAATTGTCGACCATGTATGACTTATAGGAAAAAGTAGGAATAGAAGGGGGGATACCTTGATCAATTTCTGGGGCTTCATGATTGGAAGACCAAGATCTTTAAGCTTCTTCGTTCCCCAGCTCTCAAACCAATGAAGTCCAACACATTCCGCCAGCATATGAACCACAGAAGATTGTGTGATAATGTTATCAATATTTCCTTCCCCCAGATCAACCACTGGCAGGCTCTTCTTTTGTATTTGGATAGCAGCAAAAGCATGGTTAAGAAGGTGTCAGATTTCTGCAGCGCAAGAAATGGAGCCCAACGGAAAGACCCTGAAATGTCTTGAACCTGTGAATGTAATGTCATAAATCTGATTTGTGAAGGAGAAACAAACTACGTATAGAAAAAAATGGTTGTAGTCGGAGGAAACCTTTGTAGTCTTATAAAATTCGGAGAAGTTAGAGTCTCGAAAAAGCTTCCACCCATTGAAGCAGCAGCTTCAGGGGCTGAACAACCATTTTCTACAGCACCATTTGCTCCTGCCGTGGATGTAGGCCTCATCTTTAAAGCTGTGACTTCAGACTTCAGACTGCAAACAAAATATAAATTTAGCCCTTCAGTTTTCATCACAAGAAAATAGGCATGTTAGTAAACTACCAGGCATATGAATCGCCAATCGACAGTTGGAAACAACAAACGTTACTTTTAGATTCGGTAACTAAAAAGCAGTTTAACATAAATCAATTTGGGATTACTTAGAGCAGTATATAATAGAAAAAGCCACTCTTCTATTCAAATGCAAAGTCAGAATCCATACCTGATGCAAAAGCCATACAACTATTCCTTGCAACTCTACAATGCCGTTGTATCTGTCAATCCAGCTGGCATCTTCTGGTGCCTCAACATTCCTCACAATTGCACTCAACAGTTTGTGCCTGGACAATATTTGAAACAGCATCAGCCAGACTTGAATCAGAATTTATCTCGATCACTGGGTACAAATTGTTCAAAAGAGAAAGTTAGTCGATTTCAAGTTTTACACTACTTAAAAAGGCTCTGGATTCGCAAAATAGCCGAGCAGAGTAAGACAACATAACAGGATGTGGATTCTCATTGCAGAGCCAAATATGCCAATAACACCTGACATTATTTATACTTGCTAGATATCGAACCATGCAGTTACCAGCTCTTACGAGATGGATGCCAATCTTATACACAAGGAAATTATAAAGTTTGCACACTAAAGCGGTTGCTCCAACAGGTATTGCATTGCGGTAAATTCTTGCCTTTTGTTACTCCTCAAAAAACCTAAGGACAATAACTCTAGGTTTTCACATTGAAAAAAGCTTCTGTACACCGCAAAACAATTTTAATTCTACATTCCGCGCCATTAATTCTATTAAGGCGTGCAAATTGAAAAACACATATTTCAGTTTTCTCATAGACATAATTATAATCTCACACCCAAGTCATAAGAACTTTCTTTCCTCCCTATAGCAACACTCGAATATCTTGTAAGTAGACCCTACATAGTAAGGAATATATAGTACAATATAGTAGTGATCTTTACAGCCATGATCATTAAATTCCTCAAGAACCATAAAAAAATGATGTCTTCATCTAGCTACAACCATGATCCTTACAATCCTTAGTAAGTTATAATTGTAATCTAAGGTTGGTATTTGAAAAAAGAAACATACAGAGCAGTACAGTAGATGCCTCTCTCTCTCTCTCTCTCTCACTGAGTTGACCTAAGGTCGTATATATCCTAATTTACCGATAAAAAAATAAAGAAGGCCACATCCTTAATCATTATAAATTAGAAGTAGTAATTAAGAAATATTGATTGATCCAAATAAAAAATCTAACTAATAATTATCATTGAGTTACTTGTTCTAACCTTGAAAAGAAGGATTGATAGGAAAGGAAGAGACAGGAATACTTTAGAAACAAGAATTGAGTTTCTCAGAAGGACTGAGTTGAGGTTGTTGTATATCCCATAAATCTTCTACTCTTAATCCTAATTTTGCTTCTGGACTTCTTGGAGTACCTATACCACCACTCCTTGGACTCTCTGTCCAACTATCTTGTATATCCATCTCTTTTTCAAATTACAATTATCTCACTCTCACAGTCTCACTCTCTTCTTGCAGTTGTTTTTATGATCTACTCTACTCTCTTGTCTTGATTAGTATGAATCTATGAAACTGATTTAGTGATTTAATAAGAAATGCTCATATGATGTGGTGTTAGTGACGTATATCATAGAATGGTACTCATCTATGTGTACCGTTGATTTAGTCTTTGATGAGGTATTCAGACAGATGGACGGCTGTTATATGGTGAATAAACAATTTAGCCGCCGCTGGTTTTGGTGCTTTTTGGAAAGAAGGATTGGATTGATTTAAATAAAAATATTGTAAAGTGCTGTATTCAACTCTCTTCTCTTATTATTTTATGCTGGCTAGATGGTGCACTATGCATGTACTGCACATACCCCAAATTCAGAGACACGTGTAAAATTGTGGATCATTTTTCGGTTCAAAGCCCACTGGCAACTTCATACTTTACAGTTACACCTAACCTAACTAGTTCACTGACCTTGCTCAAGTCCATATCGAGGTGTTCTAGAGCTTCAATATGATTTTAGGCCGTCCAGGGCTTGAGCCTGAATATGATTTTAGGCCGTACAGGGTTTAAGCCTGGGTAAAGGACGAGTCTGGTTTATCCAGGTTAAGCCCCCTCAAAAATCTATATAAATATTGTTTTAACAAGTTTATTTTATTTTAAAAGAAATTTAAACCTAATTTTTAGATTTAATTTCAGGTAGAAATATAATCAAATCCATCTCTTGGTGGATTCCTAGTTCTGTCATTGAGGACGTCCTAACATCTACAGTTTTTGGTTATAAAATTGATAGATAGTTATAAAAAACATGGTTAGAAAATTAAGATCTTTTGTTGTATAATGTCATGACTTTGCTTATGACATTAGTTCATCAATACTGGAATCCTAATACGAAATACGACTTACACGCCTTCTTCTTTGATATACTTTAGGACTAATTTTTTATTGGCGAAAGCCCTTCCACCGATTCACGACAATAGGGAGTGACTATCTGAGATTCGCAGGCCCGCCAGAACGGAAGAAAGGGGGGAAGTGAGGGAGAACCAGATGTAGAAATCCAAACAACGAGTTTGCACGGACACTTGATCCGGTTGACCAAAATATAGTTTTGTTCGCGTCAATGACTCGACGTATCCCCTGAGTAATAATTGTGCATCTATATGCATATAGATTTTGAATGAAACTCTTGTTGGTCTGTTATTGATGTTGTATCATCTTGGTAATGCTATGGGCATTAATGGGGAGTAATTTATTGTTGATGCAACGACATTGAATGGTTTTAGTTGAATCATTTCACAAAGCATTTTAAACTTATTACTCATAAAAAAGTGTCATGTTTCTACCTGGGCACGTTTTATATTTCACCATAAGTGCTACTATATTAAGATTGCAAATTTGATGAGAAATTCTTCCCGTTGTTAGTGGGAGGATATGCTACTGTCTGAAAAACAACGTGAAGTATCTTGGTTTGCATAAGATATATCAAGTTGCTCCCTTGAGAAACTGTGAATGTAGTAACAAGTGTGTCTTTTACAATACCATTGAGCATGGGTTGCTTGTTGATTCAAAATATTGTACTCCTCCTAAAAAGAAAGAATCAGTCACAATCATTGAAACATAAAGTTCTTGGAGATACTATCAAAGAAAGGTATGATTTCTCTGAGTATAGTTTTCCAAATAAGAGATCGTCTATGCAGAGACTATGGAACCTCGAAATGAGAGAATCTCCATAAAGCATGCATGGAATAAACAAATTTGTAATCGCATTATTGTGATAGCTAGTGACACAATTCAAAGTATCAACCGATATTGTCGTAGATGATGGTGGTGTTATACAATACTCTAGATGGAAATGTTGACAAAGGAATGATTGGTCAAGGAGTGATCCAGACAGAATAACAGTTTCTCACAAAAACGCATACATTTGGAACTGCAACCTAAACACTCCGTAATGTGAGTTAATATTTGGCCACATGTAGGTGATTGAAATTCCTACATCCAAAAATATAAGCCTTATAGGCTACAAGTATATGTTTACGCATAGTGGCGGAGCTATATTAGGTACGGCTAGCTCCCGGGCTCACCCATAATTTCCCTAAATATTTATTAACACATTTGAAGTTTTGCAGATAAGAGATAAAACCTTAACATTCAACAAAATTAGAAGACATAAAGGTAGAAGAAAGTTAAAGTTTTTACGGGTTTCAAAATGTTTTTGCTGAATCCGAACAGAATGATGAAAAATCAGCAAATAGTATTTTTCCACTTAATTTTTATATCATATCAAATGAATTAATGAATTAAGTTCTTTAAAATTATCATTAGTTACCTTGAAAACATTAGATGATGTATAATATTGTCAGGTGTTTAGTTTAATGTATACTTTGAATGTGTATGCAAATGTTATCACTAATCAAAGTTCTAGCTAATAGTATCATCGACACGCTGCCCTTTTCTTAGGAAACTTGGATTTTTGTATTCCCTTACTAGTGGTTGTTTGTATTATATCGTTATGTACGATGTTTAACTTGTAAAATTATTAGTATTCTCTTTTTAACTTTTGAACTCTTCTTGTTGTTGCTACCACTGATATCTGCAATTCGAAATGTTATATTTTTTTTTCCAATCCTGGGTTTTATCCTTCTGGGTTTTCCGGGAAAGATTTTAACAAAGAAAAATTTGTGAGTCACTGTTATGAGCACTTATTTATTCATACGTTCAGGTTTTGTCCATCTGGGGCGTTTCTGATGAGGTTTTTAATGAGATATTAGTCTTATAAACGGTGACCATCATCTAAATTCATGTATATACCTTGAGTTTTTTGGGATAAGATGGTCGGATAAACACACCATACTCTTTGATTCAGGTTTTTGCCGTACACGTTTTTTTTCCTGACAAGAATTTATCGGGTGTGTTACATTGTACTGTTTTTTCTTTGTTTGGGTTTTATCCCAAGTGATTTTGCTGACAAGGTTTAATGAGTTAGCAAATACCTGGAGACAAACATCATCAACAGTTTTGCGTGTTGCAAATACCTGACACCTAAACTGCTTTATACATGTCATCAATGTGTTACACTTACCATGCCTTGCTTCGGTCACAGAGGAGGAGAAGGGTTGATCTTAGGGAGGGAAGCAAAGAAGGATGAGATCAGAGCTTGGTGAACTCTATCAGGAGAATTTGAATATATGTGGCAGAGTTCAAGTAGAAAAGATGAAGTTGTGTATGATAGTTTGATGAACTTCCATAAAATTGTTGTCTCTAACTTGTGTTGTTGTTCCACGTGTTGTCCTATCGAAATAGATGGAGTACTCTATTTATAGTGTTGAATTCTTGATCTCGTAATAAGTGGAAGAGATAGAGAGATAATATGGTGGAAAACGTGTTTGAGAACATAACTATTATTGCTGGGAAAATTCTCGAAACCTTAATTTCCATTATTGTTGGGATAATTCCCGTAACCGTAAAGAGTTGGCTTTACATGAATTCATCAACAGTCAATGAAGTCAGAAGCACACATCTGAGCCAAGTAAAGAAATACGCATCAAAGATAAGCAACGACATGACTGCTGCACTAAATATTAAGGTAAGGATCAAGGTTAGTGTAAAGCCTTGCCCAGCACAAGGTTCTTACAGTGATTGTTTACTTATCGTATGTTGCTATATGAAATGGATAATGAAAAAAGTCGTATCGAAGGATCAAAGACTTATGCAAAATCCAGACGCAGATACATTAATTTCCAAAATACATCGCATGAGAGGGAGCATGTTTTTTATAATATTTTGATGGATTCACACAGTTTGGTTGATGTATCCCTTCAGACACTGATTGAGGAGTATTATAAACATGTCGTTAGATATTTTTTATAACACTTTTATCCTTATGATAATTACTAGCTATTATCAGTCTTGTAAACACTTTTATCCTTATGTTAATTACTAGTTATTATCAATCTTGTAACACTTCTATCAGGATGCATAACTATTTCTTGTTCTTATTATATTTTTGTTATAAGTCTTGTGAAAATAATCAGATTTATTGGTGTGTATTCTGCTTGAACACATATATTTAGCTTGTGTAATCTGAAGTTACATATGCATTTCCCTTGTGTAGTCTGAAGTTACACATGCTCAAATTAGCTTGTGTATTATGAAGTTACACATGCATTTGGCTTCTGTAATTTAAAATTACGCATGATATAATACCATGTCTACTTTGAAGTTACACGTAAATTTGACTTGTGTACTCAGAAGATACACACTCTATCAAAACAAAAAAACTTGCAGAATTATACAAAAAATTAAAAACGATCTACAAATTGTAATCCTTACAAAAACACCAAAAGAATCTTGAAAAAAAGTATTCGAAACAATAAAACACTACAATTACCAATGAAAAAACGTTTCTCACAACCTTAGAATACTTAAGAAAATTTATTTAATATTATATAAAAAAGACTAAGAAGGTGTATACTTGGAATACTTCTTGCAACCTTCCCGTCTATAACCCTCTACCTTGCAATTGTTGTAATAAACCTTTCTCCTTGGCTTCCCATCACTACGTTTTTCAATTCTTTTCACTGGGTGCCTACCTGCCTGTTTGATTCCTCACTAAAGGCGTGTTAATAATGTTATATTCATCCACAATATCAGGCATGTTATAGTTTGGAATCGGATATATGACATACATATAAGTTTTCCTCTGATAATCACTTGAAAAATATGGGCCGCAAAGACCAATGCACTAATTGCAGTATAATAGAATTGTAATTCACTAGTTATTCCAGACGCTCTCCAAATCTGAAAAAGAGGTTATTTGTATTCCTCGGAAACCCCCACCCACATCACTATTCAATATTTCTTGTCCCACGATTGGCCAAACCACCTGAGCGCTGGGTCTAATGTGAGTAGGATATCTTAGCCATGCTTCATAATTGAAAACGGGCACCATGGAAATAATGCCACGAGGGAAATATTTCAAGAAAGTCAATAGCTTCGCGTTTACTCTTTCGTATATCCGCAAGTGCATGGACACAAGGGAAACCATATACACGCGACCTTCTAAAAAGATAAAAAATGACATAATAAAATACATATAAACTCTTATAGTTTCTGTACTTATCACATACACAGGCATATGAGATGTGTACTTACCAGATATACATGTTATATAGGCTTGTGTACCTATAGGTTACACATATTGATATCCTGGTACCTGGCATGTATACAACCCGACAAA
>JAJJMC010031110.1:2611735-2626637 GCA_023531435.1 Papaver californicum | reverse complement strand
ACATGTTATATAGGCTTGTGTACCTATAGGTTACACATATTGATATCATGGTACCTGGCATGTATACAACCCGACAAAGAAAATTATACCTTTGTCATGTGCAAGTCTATTGTTCAAGGCCCACATAATAAGACCTTTCACTAAAAACTCCGTACACAGTAGGAGTAGCCACCATCACTTGACAAGACAAAATCTCATCTTGAAGCTTCTGAAGCTTATTCAAGTACTCTGCAGTTAATGGAGTCTCCATGGTAACACCGTACTCACAAGGCTTTGCCATCATTCATATTACTTAAATCCTAACCTGAAAGAAAAAACATATGAATTAAACAAGAAAACAAAAGAAGAAGCATGCACAAGCAATGACAACAAGAGAATAAATGAAAAAAAAAACAACTAACTTGATAAAAAAAAAGCCGATACGTGCATCTTCTTGTGAACCATAATCCAGCTATCTAATGATTCAGCAAGAGAACTAAAATTATGACTATACATACAACCTTTAAAATATGAATTTGCATACTTCTTAGCTGGTGTTTTAGGGTAAAAACAAATGTACTTCAAAATTGTACTTTTAGGTAGGTTCGAGAGATCAAGCTCGAACAGGACAAGCCTAAACCAAGAAATGGTCGTTCAAGTCCTGCTTCGATTACAAAAATAGAAAGGGATTAGGGTTGGTCTTAGGGTAGGGAAGCAAAAAAGGTTGAGAAATTATCATTGTGATAGTATTTGAAGAAGAAAATGGATTCTCTGAGAGGAATCACTAATTCTGTAGGTTTTTGTTTCTCCAGACTGAGTATCTTTTCCGACTTGTTTCGAATATATGAGAATCATCTATTTACAGTTCAAAAAAGACATAATGATTTCTCGTATTTCAGAATGATACCCGAATCCATTTACGATTCTTAGTTTCCAGACACATCGCACTTCCGCTCGGGTCGGGGCTGCCACTCGGCCCTAAGACGGATCAAAGAAGAGTGGTTAACCTCTCCTGTTCAGTCGAGATCCTCCACAACCTCTCGCTGGTTTTTGGAATTCGACATGTGGAAGTTAGGGAGAGGTGGAGAAGTGATGATTATGGAGATTGTAGTGGGGTGGTTCCCGAAAGTAGGGAATATCTGTCTGAACACTACCCCTCATCCTCTCAACTGCTCTGTAACCGCCCACTTCTTGTTACCTTTTTGTTCGTGGAGGTGGTGCCACCATCCATGATTTCCGTAGACCGCCAGACCAACACTCAATGAGAATCCCCCCATGTTATATTGATATCTCGTGGAAATAGTGGATTCATAAGCCACTATGGTTTTTATTAAGTCAAGTCAAGTAAAAGGACTTGCTAAGTCAGTGAGACAAGTTGTGCGACTCACTGGATTGATAGACAGACTGATTAGTGTCGAGTCTGGGAAGGTTAAGGGTCATGTACTTGCTTGAAAGTAACATGGCATATTTAATGGCTAAGTATCAGCTCATAAGTAACTTATTGTAAGTCTAAAAGGCATTTGTGGCCAAATGTTGTAGGGGGCTTCTTAAGCAAGGAGAATCATTATAATTTATATTATGTTTAATACTGGACTCATAATAAGAAGAAAGTTGTATTTCTGAGAGAAATAGCTAGGAACGCTGGGATTAGGTTTTTAGCGCAAATAAGGATATGTTAGCTCTTTTGATATAAAAGGCTAATATGCTAACGTCTCAAGAATAAAACCAATATGCACAGCCTCTAGTAAATATCAACTATACTAAGGATATGAAGCTAGTATCAAGAAGGTTTGAAGTTATCACTTCAATTGTATAGTTTGCACTAAGGTTTTAGCATTAATGTACTTGTGGCTAAGTAGCTAAGTATGGCTATGCTAAGCCAAGGGCGCATTATCCATGACCGTTATTTAGGGACATGCTAGGCATGGCTGGAGACGTATAAGAGCCAAGGGCACTGGAGCTGGTAGAGACGTACAAGAGCTAGGGCGTATTTGTCTTTAGAGGCGCATTGGAGAAGATAGCAACGCATAATAGGCCATGGCGCTGAGGAGCTACTGATGCAGAGGAGGCCATGGCACGTTGGAGATGGACGCATAGGAAGCTAGGAGACGCGCAGGCTTGCTAGAGACACATAGGCCTTGGAGACGCGCTAGGATGGCCGCTAGGGACGCATTGGCCACTAGGAACGCGTTTGAGTATGGTAGGGACACACTGGATCCAAGACGCATTAAGCTAGATGGTCCAGTACTCGGAGACACGTCAAGCTATAGCTAACCAAGAGAGTTAGCACTTTTGGAGTTAAAATTAGGGTTAGCACTTTTAGTGCTAGAGTTGAGGTACCAAGGTGGTGACGCGTTGGCTAAGGCCTCATTAGGCCAATATGTGCTAGATAAGACCATTTTAGGTTAGTTAGCACTTCTCAGGTGCTAGGGTTTAGCGCTACAAAAGTTAGCGCTTTTAACGGTATTATGGCTAACTGGTGCCAATACGGTTCTAAGCCAAATAGCTAGTGCTAAATTGGCGCTAATATGAGAAAATACTAGGGTTAGCCTAGATTAGAGATTCAATGCGTTTTTTGTGGCATTTCTTCTTAATTTTAGCACATCCAAGAGGCGTGGCACATAATTTGTGGCTTATATTTAAGCAAAGTGCTATAATAACGTATTTGAGATCAGGAGAGCAATTTGAGACGAGTTTTTTGCGAACGAAGCGTTAAGCTAAAGTGCTTTTTTGGGGTTTAAGCATTAGTTATTCCCGAATTTGTAGATATTACCAGAACACAAATGCACACTCGAGGCAAGTTCAAGGAATTCAACTGTGGAATTTATACGACTTGAGACTAGCCCGATATGGCATAAATATTATGAGTATTGAGGAGGTTGCTAGGCCAATTTAGAGTATTTATAGAGAATCTGTATTCTTAATTCGTTTGCCGAATATAAGTAAAGATACAATATTCTATATTTGTTATAGAGTGAGGCATATGCGCATAAGTATTCACATATCCTTTTATTTTCCTGCTACTTGGCATGTGGCAATTTTACAATTCTAGCCCTTGTCAAAAACTCACCATCTACAGGTGGTATCTCATCTATATAGTCAACAACCCACTCACATGCAAATCCCTTATTTTTTGTGTGTCAGTAACATGATTTTCGGTCGAAAGTGCGTACGTTGGTTCTTGGAAATGATCAATGAAAAGCGAGTATCTAGCATCAACAACATTTATGGGGAGATTCATCTTCAAATGGTAGTAAAAATAGTTTTGGTATAAATATGGAAAAACCAATGGAATACCTCGTTTAATACCTTCCCCACGATCCGTGAGGAAGGTGATTCGCCTCACATCATCAATAACATCCTTTAAGTTTTTTAAAAACCATTCCCACTTGTCTTACCCTCACTAAGAACTAGAGCCATAACAAATGGGAAAAAAAACTACATGTATATCCAATGAAAAAAAGTTATATATAAAAAAAAATACAAAAAGCATACGTAATCAAAAAGTACACATGCTTTAGAAGGATGCGTATCTGTCAAGTACCCATGCTTTACAAGGATGTGTATCTGTAAGGTACACATACTTTAGAAGGTAATCTTATAAAAAACAAACTGAAAATTTGAAAAAACTTGTTTAATACCTTATCATACCTTGATCACCGTTGATGCCAGTGGAAGCCATCAAGAACCCTCTGAATCCCCCAGTAAGGAAAGTCCCATCCAAATATACCAACAGACGAAAAAATAGTACCCTTTAATACATGCACCAAAAGAGATGAAAATCCTCTCAAATCATTTACTTTGAGGATCAACTTTAAAGCCAATAAGACTACCTTTATTTGTATTCATGGTAGCATCAACATACAAAACCAAGTGGGAGTATGACATCACACCATCACCGTAAAATAGATTTATAAACCGCTTCTTTGTCATTGTAAGCTTGATAGTACTTCATGTTAATTCTATAGTTAACCAAGAAATCAGAAGCAATGTCCTTTGGCTTCTTCCTAACTTCTTCTTCAAACAAATTGGAAATAAAGATTCGAATCACGACCTTTTAGCACCACAAGTATGCTCAGAGTTATATGTCCTAACTCGTAACATTCCCGTTCTTTCATCAATAGCAGCATCATGAAATTTCCACCAACATTCTTTCACTTCACACTTAATCGAAAACCTAGAAGTTTCATTGTATGCGACAATCATTATGAAAGACGGTAATATTTGATAGCAATCCTAACTTCCTTTACTCCTTCAAAAAAAATATAGCCAACTTCACCAAGGACCTTAGGCCAACCATCGGATAATAAAGATTTGGGATGCTTAATCCTGTCCTCCTAATACTTTCCCATTGACTCAAGTTTTTCGACGAACTACTATTAGAATCACAAGTAACATCAGAAGAATTCCTAGAGCTAAATGATGTAGTTTTTAATAGTGGTAAAATAGGTTCGATTCTCGGACTTGTGAAGATTTAATTTCTAGACCTAATTTTTAATAACAAAAAATAAAGAGAACTAAAACAATTTGATTTTAAAATGGATGAAAAAAAACTAGGGCTTAAGATTCCACCATTAACCAATACTTCAGTGATAACATCTAACAATTCTTATATTCAATTTAATCTAAATATGCCAAAGATAGGTTTTTGAAAGAATAATTGTTAATCAAGAGCATGAGACATCAAGAGTTTAAAAACCAAGTGTGACCCATCAGAAGAAAACACAATTATTTGAGGAAAACCATTTTTTCAATTTTAATTCAAGTAATTAATAATAAAAGAATTGTAGAATAAATATAATTAAAATAGAAGCTACCACAATTATTGGATGAACGGCTTCCTCCGTCGCCCCAGTGATGGTGATTAGCTCATTGTAATGGAAACACACTCAAAATAGACTTTCATTGCTCAAAAGGTGCTTATAGTGGTGAAAAATGAGTAACACATAAGTTTTGAGACGTATATAAACGTTACAGTGAAGTGATCTCAGTGTTACAGAAGAAATAAAAGGAAACAGGAAAGAAGAACGGACCGATACCGCAGTAGAAATAAGACTGCCTTAGCAGCTGAAGATACGACTGAAACAACGACAGAAAGAATGACAGTTCAGCGACGGTCTTATGTTCTTCAGCGTCTTCTTCTTCTTCGCAGCAACATTTTTCCTGTTTGTTTTTTTCTCTTTTCTGGCAGCTTCTCTCTGCGATTTCCTCCCTTCTCCTTGATATATATAGGGTTATTAAACCGTAGGAAGTCTTCTAAGTTGATAAGGAATCATAAAACACGTTCAAATATCCTCTAATTACGTGTGAAACCGAAACAGGGATGAACTCGGTTTTCTGTCCAAATTTACTTATGCCAACCAATTTTTCCGGCTAAAACTCTTTGTTGACGTGTGTTTAACTTATTTTGGTTGTTTGCTTCACTTTGGGTAGTTTAGAATTACCCCAAATCTTTAAAAACACGTATCAACCAAATTCAGAAAACTTCTCACGTGAAGAAAATTTCTTCCCGCCATTTTCGGTTTCAAAATTCAAAAGAGAGGTGCCCCTAATCCAAGAGTTGGGTGCCTTTAGTAATTTTTCCGGGTGCCTTTGTCATTTTTCGAGCCGATTTTTCCCAAATTATTTATTTCTCAAAAATACCTACAAAGACATAAAAAGCCATAATAAGTGCAAAATCGAACACTATCAAAATAAATAATCGAGCGCAATTTAGACACAAAAATGTGTCTATCAAATACCCCCAAACTTACTATTTGCTAGTCCTCGAGCAAATCTAATCTAGAAAATAAAATCCTAACTCACTTTCGCAGGAATCACGACTATATTTAGCATATGTAATAAGCCTTTAAACCCCTAGGTGTCCTTAGTGGACGAGTTTTGTCTCGTGAGGGTTTACAAGAGGTATACCCACAAAACCTTTATTCCAATTTTTAACTACTCGTGGACGATTGAGGGTAAACACTAAACAGGCTATTTAG
This sequence comes from Papaver californicum, assembly GCA_023531435.1. Classification (NCBI taxonomy): domain Eukaryota; kingdom Viridiplantae; phylum Streptophyta; class Magnoliopsida; order Ranunculales; family Papaveraceae; genus Papaver; species Papaver californicum. The sequence continues at coordinate 2,620,677 of JAJJMC010031110.1, read as the reverse complement.
TTGGCATACTAAATTCTTCGGCTATGGGAATCATTACCCTATATGAGTCCAATTGTTGTACACGAGTTTGCACTCAGCGTACTAAAATTCATATATAAGATAACAAAGCTCTACTTAGATAGTTGTTCAACCACAATACTCAGAATTTATCAAAGTTCAATCACATGAATAGATTTAGAAGATGGAAATAGACAAAATGAAGTTTTGCGTGTGTTGACTAAGGTGAACGGTGTTTCCCATATCTGTCTGAAGGTCAGTGCCAGGATGAATCCTAATGGATTGAGATACGCTCCCACTAGTATCGACTCAACTGGTGTATACAAGGTTCCAATCGATCGATTTATTAAAAATAAAACAATTATAAATGTATTGACAACATGATTGGATCAAATTGAATCCAAGCGCATAGTCCTTATCAGCATCTTATATGATAATTCCCATGGATCCTGCGTTCCACGCTTGCTTAGGCGACGAAGACAGGGAGAACACACACATATTGCTATCAAATTGTCAATACTCGATTTTTTTTTATTTTTTATTTCGTATTTTTTATTTTATTGAACAAGAATTAAAAATAGGGTTTGATCTCAACACTCTATTTCATCCTGGCGGCGATAAAAATTCGATACTGGGCCCCACCAAATCACTTAGAGAAACACAAATTGCAAATATAAAAACAGAAGGTGATATGGTTGAGATAGACTCCGAGATATGGTGACAACTATCATGTTATTTCTAACACCTGAACTCTGTCCTTTTATGAATAGACCATTTAGCTGTGCACACCAATTCCTATAAAAAAAGTGCTCAGTTTCCATCTACATAGAATGTGTCATCCTGAATTGTTCACAAGCTTCTAGACTTTGGAGTTTTATATTTCATTAAAAGTTTCTCCCTTACCCCCAAACTTAAATCTAACATTGTCCTCAATGTTCTAAAGATGAATGATTAAAAATATGTACAAGGAGAAACTGTTACCAATTGAAAGAAAGGAGTTAAGTAAAGATATTACCGTGTCGCATGAGCATGGGTTACCTCCCAAGAAGTGCTAAGTTTAAAGTCTTCAGCCAGACTTAGAAAGAATTAGTCACCTCATAAAATCATATAGCAATAGTCGGAACAACTGTGGGTCATCTGAATTAAATAATGTCTATCACAAATAAGAGGAAACTACAACAGGCCAAGAAAATGAACAAACCGAGCACACCCTTATTTAGTTTTCTGTTTGAGACAACTACTTCTAGTTATGGTTCAGGTTCAGGCTCTATAAAAGGGTCTAGATAAAATAATTTCATGGGATGGATTTCCTCGTAGGCAGGATCAAAAGAATCAGGTTGTAGAGTCTGGAATAACTCAACTAAGAACTTAGAAGCACATAATAATAACCTGAATAATTGTGGATCCTCAAAGTCAATCAGATTTGACTCATACAATTGACTACTATGAAGGTGGTCATTCTTAAGCAAATGTGTCGATTCTAATTCCCTAAAGTAATTAGGTTTAGTCTTAAAACTTAAAAACTGACACATTTGAAATTCTAACGTTCCTACATATGGAAGAAAATATTTTGGTGGGAAAACAAAGTCAATCTTGGTATTATCGCCTAGGTAAACCATCGACCAGAGGATGAGTTTCTAACAACTGAACTTCTTTCTGGACATGATTAGGTTCGGGAAACAATTCTTGAAGATAGTCTCTTAATATGGTAGAGGCACAAACATCAAGTCCCAAGTGAGGGACTTTTAAAAGAGTCAAAGGTGAAGCACATGGAGAATGATAATCACCCCCAAACTTAGAATTTTGGTTTCCCTATATAGACTAGTGATAATTTCCCTAATTTCTAGATCATTAGTTTCCTGAAAATGGTCAATTGCTTCTTCTGAGTTATAATCAAGTGGTGCATCCTCACTCATATTTAAAATCTCTAAGGGTCTATCTTTGTTATCTAAGACTATTGTTTTTAAATCATTGGACTCTAAAACAGTATTCTCAGGATAAACACGTTCCTCTAAACCATTATCGGCTTCAAAACAAGAAAGTTCTACATCGTCTAAAACAGTGGTATCTTTATTCAAATCCTCTTCCTTCTGAAAGGTGAATAATCATTAAAATTATTTGGATTTGAAATACAACTAACATTATCATCATGAAGCACAATTGGAGTGACAATTTCCGTCTAGGGGTATTTTAGTGATAGGTTCTATAGGAATTGGACGATCCTACTTAGTCAAATACCTAGCGTCAAACTCTTATTTTCTTTTCATTACGGTATTTCCGAACAAGTTCCCGATTACTTTGCCTGTATATTTTAAGTTCTTCGCCAATACTATCCTTATCATCATAATAACATGAAGATGTTTGAACCTCATCTACATAAATAGTGTTACCAATTCTATCCTCGTCCTCTTGACTATGTGAATAATTATCAAGGGTAGCCCTATATTGGAAATTAAGATCATTTTTGAGCAATATTATTCTTTGCATAAATTTCGTTCACATTTAATCCAAACCTTTTTGTACTCTCAGTCAACTCCCTGAGGGATTCTTTTAGAAAATCAAATGGATCATAAGGGGTACTGGTTTGCAACTGCTCTTGTGATTCTTCTAGATGCATAATAGGTTCATGGGGAGTACTAGATTGCATCTGCTTTAGGGCATCCCTCCAAGAAAAAGAATTAGAATTTTTCTCACTTTCATGTTCATAAGACGGGTGTATGTACGAATAGTAATTGGGATCACCTTGGTATGAGTAATAACCTCCAAAAGGTTGGTGGTGATCCCGACTACTATCCACACAATGTTGATAGTATGGATAATGTCTATTTTGAAATTCAGTCGGATATTCATTATATTGGTCCTCATAATACCATTTCGACATTTTCTAAAAACTTCCTAATATATTAAAAAAATCTAAGAAAATAAATCCTAACATGAAGGGGGTTCTAAACATTCACAAACAAGGCCGACTCAACCAAATCAAACCTATTGAATCTAGCAGACAAAAAGCATGATGTCTCCACTTAGATTGTTTCTAGACAAGCTTTTATTCCTTCAAAAGGAAACTAGTTACAATTTTAGAAAACCTCTTAGAACGATCCGAATTAGATTAAGTCGAAGAGAAACAGGATAAGCTCTAAGGAGCTTTGATAACCCTGTCTCTTTGGCTACTTTTCCCTGGGTTACAAGGCGGCTCTAATCAACTTAAAATAATCTTCCTGAACTTTGAGCTAGGCTAATAAAGTAACCAATACAGTCCTTTTGAACGAGTTTCCTATAAGCTCGTTACCCTATCGGTCTCTTTCTAGTCAAAATTTTAAGGTTTAGGTTCGCGTTTGGTAACGTGTTCCTAAAGCGGGCAAGAAGGAAACGGTGATGAAATCCGAGTCCTTATCTTGTATGGCCAGTTCTTGCCCTTTACTAGAAAAATAAGTCTGTATTCAATCCTCAACATATATGCATACGAAGAAATACAGTAAACCCACTTGCAGGGGATTCGTGGGTTGAACAAGTCTTACCTCCCGTACCAGACAAGGGATGAATCAGTTGTAGTCGACTCGGGCCACCGACTCCTGTGTCAGTGTGCGAACCCGAGGGGCCGAGACAATATCGTAATTGTCGTCCTTCCCTGTAGCAGTTTATATTTAATAATATCCTTCTGTAGGGTTTAAAAATAGATAAAGTATCCAAATGTCCAAAAGAAAGTCCAAAAAGAAGTGTCCAAAATAAAAAAAAAATTACAGAAACAATTAAAATCCTAAGACACTTTTCTAAAAAACAAAAACAAATAAAATCTAAAATAAAATCAAATCTAAGTAATAAAAATCTTCGTCTTCTTTTTCGTTCTTTAAGCTTTAACTTTTAACTCCAAGTCTTTAGCTTTAGTTCCAAGTCTTTGGCTCACTTTCTTTTCGATCCAAAATCCAAAACCTGTAGCAAAAAGATAAATACCAAAAGAAACGTAAAATAGAACAAAGTAAAATAATAAAAATAAAAATAAATAGTAAAAATAAATCTAAAACTCTAAACCTAAAAACCTAAAAACAAATCCGCGTCGGCGGCGCCAAAAATTGATGCAGTTTTTAATAGTGGTAAAATAGGTTCGATTCTCGGGCTTGTGAAGATTTAATTTCTAGACCTAATTTTTAATAACAGAAAATAAAGAGAATTAAAACAATTTGATTTTAAAACTGATGAAGAAAAATTAGGGCTTAATATTCCATCATTAACCAATACTTCAGTGATAACATCTAACAATTCTTATATTCAATTTAATCTAAATATGCCAAAGATAGGTTTTTGAAAGAATAATTGTTAATCAAGAGCATGAGACATCAACAGTTTAAAAACCAAGTATGACCCATCAGAAGAAAACACAATTATTTGAGAAAAACCATTTTTTCAATTTTAATTCAAGCAATTAATAATAAAAGAATTGTTGAATAAATATAATTAAAATAGAAGTTACCACAATTATTGGATGAACGGCTTCCTCCGTCGCCCCAGTGATGGTGATTAGCTCATTGCAATGGAAACACACTCAAAATAGACTTTCATTGCTCAAATGGTGCTTACAATTGTGAAAAAAGAGTAACACATAAGTTTTGAGACGTATATAAACGTTACAGTGAAGTGATCTCACACAGAAGAAATAAAAGGAAACATGAAAGAAGAACGGACCGATACCATAGTAGAAATAAGACTGCCTTAGCAGCTGAAGATACGACTTAAACAACGACAAAAAGAATGATAGTTCAGCGACAGTCTTATGTTCTTCAGCGTCTTCTTCTTCTTCGCAGCAACAATTTTCCTGTTTGTTTTTTTCTCTTTTCTGGCAGCTCCTCTCTGCGATTTCCTCCCTTCTCTTTGATATATATAGGGTTATTAAATCCTAGGAAGTCTTCTAAGTTGATAAGGAATCATAAAACACGTCCAAATCATCCTCTAATTACGTGTGAAACCGAAACAGGGTTGAATTCGGTTTTCCGACCAAATTCACTTCTGCCAACCAATTTTTCCGACTAAAACTCTTTGTTGACGTGTGTTTAACGTATTTTGGTTGTTTACTTTACTTTGGGTAGTTTAGAACTACCCCAAATCTCTAAAAACACGTATCAACCAAATTCAAAAAACTTCTCACGTGAAGAAAGTTTCTTCCCGCCATTTTCGATTTCAAAATTCAAAAGGGAGGTGCCCTAATCCAAGAGCTGGGTGCCTTTACCAATTCTTCCCGGGTGCCTTTAGTAATTTTTCCGGGTGCCTTTATCATTTTTCGAGCCGATTTTTCCCAAATTATTTATTTCTCAAAAATACCTACAAAGACATAAAAATCCATAATAAATACAAAATCGAACACTATCAAAATAGATAATCGAGCGCAATTTAGACACAAAAATGTGTCTATCACTAGATGAAACAACATGAGCGAAATTTTGCAGAAATACATCAAAGCTAAGCTTCTTTTTACTATGTGTAAGGGAGGTCAGTGGTTGAAGTTTGTAATCACAGTCCATAAGAAGATCTTTCCCAACTTCTTAGAAGAAGAAACATATACCAATGAGAGTAAATTGTTTCCATTGCTTGAACATTTTCTCTTTAAACTCATCAAGTGTAGTTTCAACATAAACACGAATGGTGATGAAAATCGGAAAAATAACGAACAATCTCAATGCTACTCACAGAAGCCATAACAATCTGGAAAAATCAAAAAGTTTTATCATGGTACACAAAAATTGATGTGTACCATCTGAGTACACATGCTAAGAAGTTTGTGTACCTGTCGAGTACACATATTAAGAAAGCTTATGTACAAGAAAAGTACACATGTCTAGACATCCTACCAAAAAATTAAACAACCCACAAAAATCCATTCTTACTAAAAGAACAATGTTTACTCACAAAAATTAAAATAACAATGTTTTACAAAAAGGGATAACACTTCATTCAAATCTTATATAAATAAAAAAGCAAACTGACACAAAGAAAACCAAGAATATGTATCTAGCAGCTACCCCTACAAATAATGTATGTGGAATTAAACAAATAAACACCAAGAAAAATAGAAACAGTAAGTAGTCAAAAAAGGAAAATCAAACAAGCCTAAATGCCTCATGATACTAGATGGTTAGTTTTCATATACAACATGAGTGTTTTTGACTAGTGAAAACTAATCCCACATTCATTCTCAGTACTTACTAAATACCAAAACAATCAAATCTTCTTTATCATCATTTTCTTCATTCTGTTTCTGAAAAAAGATAATTACCTAGCAGCTACTCAACAACAAATATTACAATTCAAACATAATAAACCACAACCTGATCAAAATTAAACATTTATTCCGCAAAGCAAAAATAAATCAAACAAGTATACCACACATGCATTACTAGAAACACAGATAAACGAAAAAAAATCGAGAGAAAAAAATCACTTGAAGAAATCAAAACCAAATCAAACTATAAAAAATAGAACAAAATAATGACGAGTAATTACCAGAAGTAGCTTGATTATATTGAAAGGTCAATCTGAATTTAATTTCCCAGATGTTCTTCTTCACCGACCTTAAAAAAATAAAAACAACAACCTGATCATAATTAAAGAAAAGATAACTAATAATAATAAGGATAATCTTACCTAAATTGTTTCTAATCGACTGAAATCGAGATTAAAAAAATTTAAAAATTAAATCAAATCAGCTGATAAAAATTAAAATCATATATTACCTGTTAAATTGATAATAAAATTTATAAAGTGGAAGAAGAAGAAGAAAAGAAATCGATAATGAAATTTGTTTCTTATATCACCTGTTAATGATATCGATAATAGAAACGGAAGAATAAGAAAAAAACAAAAGAAGAAAAAGACCTACCTATTTATATCGAATTGCTCTGTAATTAGAATAATAAATAGAATTAAAATGATTTGATTCTCGAGATATGTTTCAATAAAAACGTATATACTGTAGAGGTATTTCTGGTATTATTTGTTTAGAAAAAGGTTGGTGATGTCATCATCCAGGAAAGTTTCAAAACCAAGCCCCAAAATTAAAAGTTTTGGGCGTAAAATTTACAAAAACTTAAAGTATGGAGCTAGTAATGAGAAATCCATACATGCTTCGAAAAAATAAAGATCCATTTTGTGAAGTGTTGTAGTTTATAAGCGATATATAATAGAACTTTATTAAATTAATCCGTGATAAATTAATAAAACTTTGTTAAAATAATATGTTTTGTCAATCTCAATTTGGGCTAATTTACTAAATTAATTACCCCGCAAAATTTATAAGATAATAAAATTTTTAAGTTTTCAATATGGCCCAACTAATATGTAAATTAATTATCAGTGTTACACCGTTACATTATGGTACCTTATTAAAATATAGGAATCCAAAGTTGTTTATTTCTTGTTCACATTTATATGAAATTCATTTTTAAATTTTTGTAATCCCTTGAGAAGTTCCAGAATGATTTTGTTGTGTGGTTCTTCCTATCGTTTTTCATAGACATAATATACAATATATTATTTTATATTATTCCATAAAATAATTAAAAAAATTGAATTAAAAAAAATCTCTAAATATACGTTATTATAGGAAAATGGTCTACACACTTACTTTTGAACTTTAAACTTAGATATAACATGTTTTGATATATGAATAACTTATTAATTTATCGACAAATTAATACATTGTTAAATTGATAGAATTTGGTAGTCCCAAGAGGGAAGGAAACTATGCCTCACTTCTTTTCACCAGCAGAAGCGAAATTGACTCTTTCAAGTCTTGTGTTGAAACTTAAGTTCATACTGGCAGAGTGGAAAAATCTAACTGGAAGAATGGCACTTATTGCTTCAGTCACTTCCACCTCTAGCATATATCAAATAAATTGTTTCAAACTTCACAAGAAAACCTATCAAGATTTGAAAAAAGGGTTTTCTTCTGAGGAAAAGATCATGACAATCCTACATACTTGTACCCCAAGGATTGGGATTCAATATGTAAACCAAAAAATCTTGGAGGTCTGGGCTTCATCGATATAGAGATGTTCAACAGTGCTATGATCCCAAAATTGGTTGGAGACTGGCTACAGGGGAAGACTCCTTATGGACAAACACTATGACAACAAACTACCTGAAGGGGATTTTTTTTTAATATAGAAAACACCAAGAGGGTTGGGATTCTTAGATATTGAAAGGAATTCTTGAAGGCATCAAAAACATTCATGAGCACAAGAGTCGAAAATAGGAAATAGGCATAAGGTTAACATTTGGGATGACAATTGGATTGCTAATTCCAGCATCCAACTCACCAAACCAGAAAATTTTCCTGAGGACCTTTTGATGGTCAAACATCTTATAATTTAAGAGGGAAATTGGGATATCCACAAGCTTAATTCTTGGTTCAACTGGGAGGAAGCTGCAACTATAAGAATTACCAATATTAATCATATTGAGGAAGATTCCATCTTCTGGGATCTTACTCAAAATGGTGATTTTAGTGTCGAATCCCTTTATAAGACTAAGATGGATCAGAGATACAATATAGATTCTTAGATAGGTGATTGGAGAAAAATCTAGGATTTAAATGTTTCCTATGATATTTCTCTCTTCCTCTGGAGGTGTGCGCATATGATTCTCACTACTAATGCTAAAACGGCAAGCATTTTAAATTGAATTAATCCTTTATGCACTACTTGCAACAATGGGGAGGAAACTATGTCACACTTATCATGGAAAGCCCATTCGCTGACTCTGTTTTGCAGATGTCCTACGGTCAATATTATAGAAAATTTGGGGGAAATACTAATTTCACTGAGTGGATGAACTCTTGGTTTGCCAACATGTCTAACAAAAGGAATTGCCAGAATCAATTTGTTATTATTTGTTAGTTTATCTAGAAAGCCAGATGTGATCATATTTTCAGGGAAATTGTGATTCATCCGCATCCG